>JARPMJ010001756.1:62500-72500 GCA_033366665.1 Phoxinus dragarum
ATGCTTAAAAAACTACACAGTGTACCTTAAATGTAGGAATGCGTGATATTTGCACTGGAACACAAGGCAAAAATGCTGAGAAGTGCTGCAGATTCTGAGGATCTGCTGTTTAATATCCAGCAGGATTGGATCAGATTGTTGATTGATTCTCAGCAGTGAATCTTCTTTGTCCAATTAAATCAAGAGAAGAGAGGATTGTGCTTCTGCTTATCTGAGATCAGTGTAAACCTCAGAGCTGACCCGGCAAACTAACGACTTGACATTCACAATGACGTTGTGCTTCTCTTTTTTTGTCCTAACATCTGAATCATGTCAGGACAATTTTTTTAATTAGGTTAACATCCGATTCATAAACCTTTAAATAAAGCTGTGATTTATGAGCACTGCCGAGACTGAGCCGTAATCCAGTTTCGCTGCGTGTGTTTTCTCTCCTGCGTTGTTAATGTCATCAGCGTCTCCTTCTCTCGTCCTCCCTCACACACTTTTAACTGTGTTTCTCAAGTGTGTGTGATGAAGCTGGTGTTTTCTGTGTTCGTCCCATCATATGATTGCCGTCGTTTAGTTTTTCCACATCAGCAACATTGCCTAGTCGTTACAGTCGTGCATGTTTACATATTAGCATTAGCAATAGCATTATTGTTTATATTATTATGTTGTTTACACGGGGAAAATAGACCGAAATTGAACCGAAATCCCAGAATCTAGAGGCTGGAAGTTTATATGCTTGTCAACAAATGGGATAAAAAATATAATTTCAGCTTTTATAAGATTATCCCGATAAATAGGCAAGAATAAACCAGGTGTCCTACATCTTTAATTTGCATTAAATGATATCATTCTGGCAACATTATGAACAAACTTTCTTCCAGTAACACGGTAACACTTTTACAATACGGTTCATTAGTGAACATTAGTTAATGTATTTACTAACAATGAGCAATATTGCATTTGTTACTGTAGGCTATTTATTAATCTTTGTTAATGTTAGTTATTAATAATAATACAGCTGTTCATTGTGTGTTCATGTTAGTTCACGGTGCATTAACTAATGTTAACAAATACAAACTTTGATTTTAATAATGTATTAGTAAATGTTAATAGTAATTAATTAACATTAATAAATGCTGTAGAATTATTGTTCATTCTAGTTCATGTTAACTAATTAATCTTGTTAAGTGTTACCAGTAACATTAATATATATTCTTGTTAGCTGCGTATTTTCATTTTAATAAATGTGATTTTTTTCAAACTGAAGAACAGGAATATTCTCATATTTTCCAGATCTGACTGCATGAAAGCAACAGGAAGTGCAATGTCCTGCAACAGGAAGTAGCTTTCAGCCAAACATTCCACGAGCCTCAATGGCGGAGTGTGTGTGTGTGTGTGTGTGTGTGTGTGTGTGAGATGGATTATCAGTGCATTGCTGAAACCTGAAACAAAAGGCTCTTTATCTGCATCCTTCAGTGTGTGTGTGTGTGTGTGTGTGTGTGTGTGTGTGTGTGTGTGTGTGTGTGTGTGTGTGTGTGTGTGTGTGTGTGTGTGTGAGTGTGTGTGTGTGTGTGTGAATGCGCAGGTAAACACACAGGTGTGGACGGGCACTGAGCCCCTGACGGCTTGTTTGTTTGTTCAGAGATAATCTGAATGATAAAACGGGTCAACAAACACAAACAAGCCGTGATCAATCTCAGTCTGTCCGCTCAGGAAACAGTGTGTGTGTGTTATCTCCGATCTCAGCCAGCTCTGTATGTGGGACAGCATTATACGCTCACTAAAGATGCTACTTCAAATAAATGCTGAACTTTATAATCTTTAAAAAATCCTAAAAGCACATGCTGAATGTGTGTGTGTGTGTGTGTGTGTGTGTGTTTGTGTGTGTGTTTGTGTGTATAAAGCACATGCTGAATGTGTGTTTGTGTGTATAAAGCACTTTCTGAATGTGTGTTTGTATGTGTGTGTGTGTGTGTGTGTTTGTGTGTATAAAGCACATGCTGAATGTGTGTTTGTGTGTATAAAGCACATGCTGAATGTGTGTGTGTGTGTGTGTGTGTGTGTGTGTGTTTGTGTGTGTGTGTGTGTGTGTGTGTGTATGTATAAAGCACTTTCTGAATGTGTGTGTGTGTGTGTGTGTGTGTGTGTATAAAGCACTTTCTGAATGTGTGTGTGTTTGTGTGTGTGTGTGTGTATAAAGCACTTTCTGAATGTGTGTTTGTGTGTGTGTTTGTGTGTTATAAAGCACATGCTGAATGTGTGTTTGTGTGTATAAAGCACATGCTGAATGTGTGTATAAAGCACATGCTGAATGTGTGTTTGTGTGTATAAAGCACATGCTGAATGTGTGTTTGTGTGTATAAAGCACATGCTGAATGTGTGTTTGTGTGTATAAAGCACATGCTGAATGTGTGTTTGTGTGTATAAAGCACATGCTGAATGTGTGTTTGTGTGTTTGTGTGTATAAAGCACATGCTGAATGTGTCACTGGTGTCACATTACGGCAAATACCAGACACACAAACCCACTCCTAGCATTTAACAAAGCCTGTCCTGCTCTCCCACACACACACACACACACACAATAGTTCACGAGTGTTCAGCAGATTTGAGTGTTCGTTCAGAAGATCCTGTGGTTTAATCAGCTCATCTCTACAGCGCCGCTCTCACTTTCTATCCCATCATGCAGTTCGGGTTTCATCATCACACGCTCGTCCTGTAACCGTAACCTGCACACACACACACACACCTGAATAATTCACTAGGACGATCAATGATTAAACGCCTTTATCCACAACTATCCCCGTCTATAGGAGACCATAATCAAACCAAAGCATTTCTTCCCGCTGCAAACCTTCGATTACTGAAGAGCCGATTCGTTTGAGTCATCAATATTACATAATATTTTGACTTCAATAAAAGCGATTCGTTTAGTTTGTTCATCAGTGTTCCTGCTCTAGTGACTGATTCATCAATAATGTTATTTTAAAGAAAAGCATTCGTCATCAGTCGATCTGCATAAATCCCTCATATGGTCTTCAATAATGTTCAAATGTTCGCGCAAAAACATGTTTTAGTTTAAAATGTTTTTTTTTAAATGTTACTAGGCTACTCATGTTACTAGAAAATATTCAGAAAATATTTTTGCTAACCTTCAAGAAAACTTTAAATATCTTCATACATTCTTAGAATATTATGATGAATGTTAGCTGGCCTAAAAGTTCATGTTTAATTCAACCTTGCCGTTTGTTTGTAACTGTACTAGTCCTGTCAAATTGATTAATCGCAATTAATCGCATATTATTATTATATTTATATATCTTTATGTGTATATATACTGTATTGTGCACATTTATATGTATACACAGACACACATAGTATATAATTATATATATACGTAGCCTACATATATTATGTAAACAAACTTTTAGCCTATGTTAGACGTGATTAATCGCGATTAATCGGTTTGACTGCACTAGTAAATGTACTTGCTTGTTTCGGTGTAGAGACACTTTCACTCTTTATAGGCTCAACCTTGCGTGTGTGTGTGTGTGTGTGTGTGTGTGTTCATATGTTTCCCAGAGACTTTCATGCATGATGGATTTGATTTTGAATGCAAATTAAGCACCTGTGCTCATCTAAAAATAATTCTGACTCATGCATTGGTTTACAAAATTAATGCATTCGCAGTTATGTTACACTTTATTTTAAGGTGTCATTGTTACAGTGTAATTATATATTTACATACTGAGTAATAATAAGCAACATGTACTTACTACAGGGTTAGGGTTTGGTTGAGGGTTAATTGCATGTAATTATGCATAATTTACTGTTATTACTACGGTAAGTACATGTAACAGTAACAAGGACACTGTAAAATAAAGTGTTACCGAAAAAATGTACAACTTTGAAAATGAATCTCGCATGCATCAAACAAGCCAAACTAGTTCAAGTGTACATTGTTTATTCTCATGTACTCATGTTTTACAAACATTAAAACGATTTTGTACAAAATATAAACTATGCAAGAGAAAAACAATATTACAAAGTGTCCATCTCATGCCAATGAATGACTAACAGTTTGATTCAGAACTAAAGTGGGCAAATACACAGATGAAAATCACCTGCAACTCGAAGTGACAAACCCAAAAGACCCATTAAAAAAAAAACGTGAGTTTAGTTTGGATCACAATGTGTAAAATGCTTCTTGCACGATCCGGCCATCAACCAAAGATCATACAATGTCCCGTCCAGCAGATTTGTGCCGGGACATCTGCCTTCATATCGCTCTACAGGCTCAGAAATGCAAAAACTGGAAGTTTTCTTGTGGGAAAGGAAGCCAGGTGAGGTCTTAAAAATGTCCTCCATGTGTCCAGGGCCAAAAAATCCAATTGAGGTGAAGCTACAGAAGGAGAAGTGGCAGAACCGGCCCCGGGGAACATGTTGAATCTGACCCTCAACAGCAGAGATGCAGGAGGCTGCTTGCCATGGCGACGGGGACGAGCACGTACAGCGCGCGAGCCTGCGTCATGACGCCGGTGCCGGTGGGCGCGGTCGCGTTCGCGGAGCCTCCGTACGTGTCCGTGGCCATGGTGTCGTTCGCGCTCACGGTCTGATTCCCGGCCTGTGCGGTGGAGTTGCTCGGAGAGACTGTGCTCTGGGACAAAACCTGAGGAGAAAAAAAATAAAAAGGACATTATCACACGAGCACATGCAAATGAGACCGTTACGCGCGGTCGTTTCGTTACGCGCCACGCTTAAGTTATGCAAAACACTTCCAAACCCTTCATTTGCATCCTCAAATCTCAGCGGGATGCATTCAATGATGCTAATCACACATATTTGCATGTCGCATGAAATGCATACGCTCCACTGAGCCTTTTAAAATACGCGCGCAAAACAACAAGTGCGTCTGCAGAGCGCGCGCTAAACATCATGCAAAACTATACACTCACGATCAGGGAAACTGCATGCTTTATACATGCACGAGCTCATGTGTGTCTCACGGTCCAGTCAATCTGAGATAACAGCGAGCGGAGACAGAGAAAGTGTGTGTGTGTGTGTGTGCTTCGGGTTCTCACGCAGGGAAAGACACGGATCAGGTGTCCGAGACAGAACAGTCTCTGAGAAACTCGAGCCTCGGGACGGACATCGATACACTTTAAATGATTCATTCTCAAAAAACCACAAGCGCGGTGGTCGAGTTGATAACAAATGTCCCTTTCTCCAAATGGAAAGCCTGAGCGCAGATGTTGCATTTTTTTTTATTAATTTTTATTTCATTGCATTTTTTTAAATTTGTAGTTAAATAATGCATTGGCTGTAATGTAGTTTGTGTACAAAATCATCAGAATTAATCTCGTTAAAATGAGTATCTTGACCCTGATTCCACATTTAAACCGAACAAAGTGCCTAATTTAACTTTGAAAAACTCAATCGCGTACGAATGGAAGTGAGGATAGGATGAATCCGGCACAATTTTGTAAAAGTTACTCCATTTAATGTTAACATTGACTTTATATATAAAGGCTGATTTGAAATGTATATTAATTCTCCTCTTTAGGACGCCAGGTGCGTTAAAACTCAGATCTGTGAGGAGCGATAACGCGTTTAAAAAGCCTTTTATTTATATATGCAACACAGATTGTGTCAACGCAGCTTTACAGGAAAATAATGCAACAAGAAAATAGTCACAGAGAATCAACATGTGAACTCTTACTTGAGTGATTAAGCAGAACGCGCAGAAAATCACTCCAGCGGGAGCCATTCTGGTGATGAAGATGAAGATGAGGATGAAGAGTGGAGCTGGTGTGAGAGTGGGTTCATCTAAAGGGAGACGCCGGCTGGTACTGAAGCTTTTATACTGGTGTGTGTGTGTGTGTGTGTGCGTGTGTTTATACTGGAGACTTACGTCACATTGCACCCCAACCTAAAAAAAAATGTTGGGTTGTTTTAACCCAACTTTGGGTCAAATATGGACAAACCCAAACGTTGGGTTAAAAAAGTAATTTAAAAATGTAACCCAACGTTTAGGTTTGTCCATATTTGACCCAAAGTTGGGTTAAAACAACCCAAAAATGTTTAGAGTGAAGTCTACTCTTTTCCTTTACTTTTTATAACACATATATTTGCTGGGGGGGGGGCTAAATGACATGCTAAATATCAGTAAGAGATTATTAGAGAGTCATACCGAGGAATAATGACTCTCTATATTGATGTTTAATATTTAAAACTTCGGAGGAAGAAAAAACAGCGTCAAATAGTTAATAATTGCTATCGAGTTTATTTGATTCGCGCGCCCTCTCGCGGCTGTGTGTGGAATCACACCCCAAACACACACACACAACACACACACACACACACACACACGTCAGGTAAGCATGTGAGCAGCACTTACATGCTAGGTGTAGAAAAGTAGCATTTCATAATCCAAAGTGTTTCTGAAACGTTTGAGGAGCATTTTCAGCAAGGTTCTCCTAATATAACGAACAAAGGTTCTTCCAGTAACATTAATACAACGTTTTTTTTTCCCTGAAAGGTTTTAGTTTGTATTTGCCTATATTTATCTTTACAATGTTAGCTACTAGCTGCTAGCTAGTTCAAAAGTAACGGTCCGATAATGTTTGCATAATTATCAGATGAAATGTCCCTTTGTTGGCTAATCAAGAAAAATATATATTTTTAAACTGAAATCGGCCTAATTGAAATTCAGAAATAACGTTTTCATGGGAATGTTAGCTAAACATTCTTTGAACATTTTTGCTAGCCGGGTATATGGTAATACTGTGGGCTTTTGGACATCATGGTATCACCACAGTATTTTTATTATTTACATTGGCGTAAATACGAACATCATTGGAGATCACGTGCTTCTCTTGCACACACACACACGCACACACACACACACACACACACACACACACACACACAGAGACTCATGACTGAAGCTTCATCTCCCTCTAGTGGTCAGAAGAAGCACTTCGTGTTTTTACACACTCCAGTCTCAATAAAATGAATTGTTCCTGTTGGTTTCTCAGTTACTGCTGTCAGTTTCGTTCAGTTTTAGTTTTTCATTTATGTTGAAGTTTCTATTTTATTTCAGTTTGCAAAAATGTTTTTTGACCAATAGTTTTAGTCTTAGTTTTCATTTAAGAAAATAACACACACACACACACACACACTTACGACAAAGCACAAATACACAGTTCTTCTGCATGTTTCTGTTTCTTCAGGTGGTGCAGCAGATTGTGTGTGTGTGTGTGTGTGTGTGTGTGTGTGTGTGTGTGTGTGTGTGTGTGTGTGTGTGTGTGTGTGTGTGTGTGAAATTCTCTTCAGGTGCTGCTGCAGCAGATGTGTATGTGAGTGTGTGTGTGTGTATAGGGAGTTTCAGGAGTGTGTGTGTTTGCCAGTGGGGATCCGATGACGCCCGCCGGGCCGAAACCAGACCCGGGGCCCCGAACCGGCTCTCAGCTTACAGGAGCGCTTATTCTTCCAAACACTGAGTGTGTGTGTGTGTGTGTGTGTGTGTGTGTGTGTGTGTGTGTGTGTGTGAGAGAGAGAGTGAGAGAGAGAGAGTGAGAGTTTGTGTGTAAGAGTGATAGTGAGAGAGAGAGTGTGTGTGTGTGTGTGTGTGTGTGTGTGTGTGTGTGTGTGTGTGTGTGTGTGTGTGTCTGTGTGTGTGTGTGTGTGTGTGTGTGTGTGTGTGTGTGTGTGTGTGTGTGTGTGTGTGTGTGTGTGTGCGAGAGTGAGTGAGTGAGTGAGTGAGTGAGTGTGTGTGTGTGTGTGTGTGTGTGTGTGTGTGTGTGTGTGTGTGTGTGTGTGTGTGTGTGCGAGAGTGAGTGAGTGAGTGAGTGAGTGTGTGCGAGAGAGAGTGAGAGTTTGTGTGTAAGAGTGAGAGTGAGAGAGTGTGTGTGTGTGTGTGTGTGTGTGTGTGTGTGTGTGTGTGTGTGTGTGTGTGTGTGAGAGTGAGTGTGTGCGAGAGTGAGTGTGTGCGAGAGTGTGTGTGTGAGTGAGTGTGTGTGTGTGTGTGTGTGTTTGTGTGCGAGAGTGAGTGAGTGTGTGTGTGAGTGTGTGTGTGTGTGTGTGTGTGTGTGTTTGTGTGTGTGCGAGAGTGTGTGTGTTTGTTTGTGAGTGTGTGTGACACTGTTTTTGTCTCAGATTATCTGCTTTTTAATCACATAAGTATGACTGTGCATCACAACTTTACTTCAAATCATAATTTTTTAAGTCATAATTATGATTAGTAGTAGCCTGTCATAAATGACTTGCATGACATAGTTTCGACTTTATCTAATTTTTCAACTTCAATTTGTAACATTTTACTCATAATTATGTTTTAGCGTGTCAAAATTTCGATTTTCGATGTGAATATTATTTAATCTATTGTGTTATATGACAATCATGACAGTAGTTTCATCTTTTTGTCAAAACTTTATATTTTTTTATCTCATTATTTTTATGATACAATTTCGACAATTGACATTTTTTGTGTCATAATTTTATCTCATAATTTTGACTTTTTAATGTCATAATTATGACTTAGTAGCCAGTCATAAATGACTTAGCATGACATCATTTCGACTTTTTAAACTTTTTTTCATCATTTAAATATTTTAATCACGTAACTATTTTTTTTAATAGTTTTAAATCTCATAATTATGACTAAGTATGTCATAATTTCAAAATTGTATCTCATAATAATGACTTATGATATCAACTTTATCTCATTATTTCAACTTTAATATTCCAAATTTGACTCATTATGTTTTAGCATGTCATAATTTTGACTTTTTATTCATATAATTATAATTTAGTCTGTCACAATTTTACTTTACATCATCATTTTGAATATGTATCATAATTATGACTTGGTATGTCAACATTTCAATGTTTTAATTAATGTCTTATATGACAGAATTAAATCATAATTTCAACTTTTTATCTTATAGATATGGCTCATTGTATCTCACTTTTACTTTATTGCATAATTTTGACTTTTTTAATGTCATAAGATTTATCATACCAAATAAAGCTGTATTTCCCTGTCCTTCATAAACTCTGAGGACACTGGAGGTCCAGGCGCGTAACAGAAGTCGTGCTCGTGCCCGAGAGTGCCTGTGTTTTCCTGTCTCGCTCCTCGCATTCCTGCAGAAACTGATCCTGTGTGTGTGTGTGTGTGTGTGTGTGTGTGTGTGTGTGTGTGTAGAGTTTCTCCTCCTCCTCCTGATCTCTCCGGATCTCCCCTCATTGTTCCCGCGCGCCGCGTCAGATTCGCGTGTAGCCGCGCCTGTGAGCGTCGGTCCCGCGCGCCGCGTCGCGATCATGCCGGAGATGGACACAGCGTCGCGCGCGTCGGAGAACAAGCGCAGCAGGAAAACCGCGCGTCCCGTCCGGAGAGCCGTGAACGAGGAGATGAAGGTACGAGCTGCGGATATTATGCGATGTTTACAGTCGTGCCAGTAAAGCATAAGCAATATTAGTTTTGAGAGATGGAGACTTTAATATCCACAGCGCGAGCAGAGTCTGACGCTCCGCGGAGTCTGTAGTTGAGCAGCGAGCGAGTCTGTGTTGCTGAAGTTGTTCAGATCCAGAAGCTTGATGGAAACACGAGGGTCACTGGCATCTCGCACTGGAGACTGGAGACCAGTTCAACATTCACTGGTGTTTGATTTCTGCTGGGATTTGATGTCTAGATGAGCAGCTCATGATGTGAGGCCAGAAAGCTGTGTGTGTGTGTGTGTGTACACTGATTAATGTTGTGTCGTGTATCCTAATTTGTTTTTAAACAGATAAAACATGATATATATACAATTTATAAACAATTTAGTTAATACAAAATATAACAACATGAAAAATAAATACATTATATAAAAATAAAATATATCAAGTATTAAAATATTGAATTTTTTATAATTTTATTACATTCAGTATTTAAATTTTTTAGCATTTCTATATTCCATTTGTCATATTTGATAGCCTATATATATATACTGTACATATACTGTATATACTGT
>JARPMJ010001756.1:82500-87500 GCA_033366665.1 Phoxinus dragarum
TTAACATGCATTTTCTTTTAATATGTCATATTAGATATGATATGATAGCATTTCACACATGTTCTCTGCTCTGTTTCAGGTGTGTGTGTGTGTGTGTGCCGTGGTGAGATGATGGAGACGAGTGGTGTGTGTGAACTCACATTTACTCTCGGAACGACACCGCAGTGCCAGTAAAGCCCGAAGCAGACGCCCGGCGCAGCGCAGAGCATCATGGATGTCACAGATCAACCGTGTGTGTGTGTGTGTGTGTGTGTGTGAGTGTGAGTGTGAGTGTGTGTGAAAGTCCCTGTGTGTTTTCCTGCTGAGCTCATATAAAGCCAGGCATTGTTCCTTACTGCCAGCCCGTGTGTGTGTGTGTGTGTGTGTGTGTGTGTGTGTGTGTGTGTGTGTGTGTTCAGCTGTGGTTTAGGATTACCTGACATACTGGCGCTTTTGGCTACAGGGCATTTTTAGACTTCGCCTAAAGAGTGCCAACAGCGCGCACACACACACACACACACACACACACACACACACACACACACATTGGTATATTCAGCTCCTAGACGTTAAGTAAAACATGTTTGCGGTCATTAAATATGCAGGAATATCAGAGAACCGATTCACAAACTCTTGCTTTTTAACCCTTGATGGTTTATTGTGCGCCTGTTATGAGTTATTGGCCAAAGTGATGAATGATGATTTTTAATGCCTTTGCCAACAGACACTGATTCAGAGTGAAGAAGCAGAAGCTTTCACAATATACTTCATGATCTTAACAACTTAAAGAGGGCCTATTATGGGTCTTGCTGTAGTTCAGGCTCGACTAGAACATGTTCTCCTGCTGTAATGTTGATTATTCTCCTCATATTCTCCAGTGTTGCGGCTCCTCTCTTCCCAGTCTGTCAGTAACGCTCTGTTTACTTCCTGTCTCTATGAAGCCCCGCCTTCTGTAAAGCACACTGTGCTCTGATTGGTCGGCTGGAGCAGTGTGTTGTGATTGGTCGAGCGCTTCGAGTGTGTTTGGGAAATGTCCCGCCCCTTACCATAACCGCCAGTTTAACACACTACTAACTAACTCAACCAGGCCCCGCCCCTTTATTCTGCATATTAATTATTATAATGAGGAATATTGTGACCCTGTCCGTTTTCTAAATGCATGTTATTGTAAACAATACATCTGTCTGTTCAATTTAAAAAAAATTTTTTTGACATGGTAATGTTTTAACAAAATTGTCAGACTTCTCCTAAACCCCGCCCCTTCAAGCTCACACTCATCTGCATACACGGTTGAGCCACGCCCACATCTCAACATCCAATCAACAACAGATGCAAGGAAACAAGATCCCGCCTTATATTTACTCGTGTTTGATAATCAGATCCATTGAATGCATAATGTTAGTGTAAAAAACAACATTGTATTACCATCATATCACACATTATTACGTAATATTCAAAAGCACTTTTAAGAATATCATGGTAGCGTCTCAAATATCAATATTAATACTATAAATGCCATAAACAACATCAAACAGTGACTGATTAAATGCACAATATTTCACACAGTGCCAACTCATGCTTTTACACAAGGCCAAACTAATGATAATATCGTGATTATAACTTTCTTCATGCTCTTTTATGTGTCTTTGTTTTTATTGCATTCATCCTGATTTTTATTCTTAATGTCCATCTGATGTTTTTGGATGTTTTCCATTAATTTAAATATGATAAATGCTTTAGCATCGTCAATATAATGACCTGTCATGAAGTTCACAGGATCAGTGACTGTCATTTTATGAACAGAGAATTATGCTAATGACTAGATTTGTTAATAATAAAAACCCTAAACATCACCATTTTCGTGTCATTTCTTAGTGTGTGTGTGTGTGTGTGTGTGTGTGTGTGTGTGTGTGTTTGTATATATAGCCTATATATCCTATTGATTTCCTAATAGATTCCTGGAAGACATTTACTCATTTAAAAGCGGCTAAAATATCTGACATTAACAACAAAAGTGATTTTTAGTTTAGAGAGACAGAATTAACTAAAAAGATTTAAATACTTCAAGTAACTATTGAAACCAACATTCAAAACCACTGCTAGAAAAAAAGCATTTCTGTAATTAATTTCTTTTCGACGCAAACCCTTCTAGTTACTGAGATAAAGAGACCCGAGCCTCTCATTGGTTCTCTCGCCTGTCAATCACAGAGCTAGGCGCGCTACCGTCGCGGTCTCGTGCGCGCGCAGGGACAGCTGTCATCGCGGTTGCACGAGAGGAGCAAAATCATCAAATAGCTTCATCCGTTTACGGTACGTTATTAATTCATAATTAATATTCCACTATGTCCGCAAACCTTTGTGTCTGTGTTAAGTGTGACACGGGGAAGAACGGGTTATTACTGAGAATTAACTAACAATCAAATATTTCAGATCCTATCGCAATTTGATGTGTTGCATATGAAGGCAGCTCTGACAGGACGATAATTATGTATGATATTATGCAGTGCAATCAATCATAATAATATTAGAATATGTATATTATAGTAAATGTCTGTTTATGGATGTTTATTTATTTAATAATGGTGTGATGGTTTTGAGGGGGGCAATTATGTTTGATGTTATTAATAATATAAATCATAAAAGTAAATGTTTAAATGAGCATGTTAGCTAATAGCTTATTATAATGAAGGTAAATATAATTAATATAATGCTCGAGAATATGACAGATGGGGGATGAAGATGCTGATAGTTATAGACCAACATGTACAAACATGTGTGAAAACATCTTCATCCTCATCTTCATCATCATCTTCATCATCTTCATCTTTGTGTCTGTTTGTTTTAAGAGTGTTTTTATTATGATACACAGATTATTGTTATTATATAAGCCGCGCTATATTGGTCCGCATATATATAATTATATATATGAAGGTTTCTTGCGCGTTCCGTCTTTCCAGCATCTCAAAGTAATTTGGGTTAAATGCAATACATTTCTCATATGTATTTACTCGTTATTTCATCTGACTCCATAAATGAAATGTTTTGATAATATCTATGCATCACTAAAAGTGAGCGAATGTTTTGATTATTACTTTTAGACTATTAAATGAACAAGGTCAAAATCAGTTTGAATAATCAAATGTAACAATTTATTAAATCAGGTATCAGGTCAATTGTATAATCAATTCAAAGATAATCAATATTAAACATGAATAAAAAGAAGAGATGCGAACCCAACCTGATGCAAATACATGAGGCTGAAGTCTCGGTCACTCCCAGCCATCACGGGCCAGTCTGGATACAGAAAGCGCCCCGATCCCTCCACTGCACTCCAGTAAATAGCCCAAACCTCGTTCACATGCTAACACTGGGACTTTACATTCGGAGCTGACACCTTTTGGGGGTAGGAGACCATTTGTCTAGAGACAACCTTACTTTGTGTGTCAGTTTCTCTAAACTTCTCAAAACCTGATTTCTTTTTGTTTAAACTAGTTGGAAATGAGACATTTGTACCACTCACTCTGAGACATTTTAAATGATACTAAACATAATAATCATTCACATTAAACCACATATATATTCTTGTGCGAGTCTTTAGGCGTGAAAGGGAGTGAGACTGCACGGGGGAGGTCAGATGTTAATTTCCAGCAAGGTTTCCTATACCAGTCCATCAATCACTCACTCCCTCAACACCACCACCTCACACCACCCACCACACCACCAACCCACCCAACCACCACCACCACCCACCCACACCACCCACCACCCACACCACCACCCACTCACCACCACCCACTCCCACCACACCCCACCACCCACACACCCACCACCACCCACCACTCACCACCACCACCACTCACACACTCACCCCACCACCACACCACCACTCACCACCCCACTCACCACTCACTCACTCACACCCACTCACCACCACACCCACCCACCCACCACTCACCCACCCACCACCACCACCACACACACACCCACACTCACACAACACCACCACTCACCCACCTCACCCACCACACCCTCACTCACCACTCACACACCACCACCACCCACACACACCCACCCACCACCCACCACCTCACTCAACCACTCACCACTCAATCACCACCACCACCCACACTCCCACTCACTCACCACCACACCAACAACTCACTCACCACCACCACACCACCACACTCCAACACCAACACTCACCACCACTCAATCACTACACCACTCACTCACTCACTCACTCACCACTCCACCACCACCAATCACTACTCACCCACCACCCACTCAACAATCCAACACACACTCACACCACTCACCCACCACCACCCACCACACACACACTCCACCACACCACTCACTCCACACACCACACTCAATCACTCACTCACTCACCACTCACACTCACTCACTCACACACTCCACCACCACTCACTCAATCACTCAATCACTCACTCACCCACTCACCTCACACCATCACTCACCTCACTCACTCACTCACTCAATCACACCAATCACTCACTCACTCACTCACCACACTCAATCACTCACTCACTCACTCACTCCCTCACACACACACTCACTCACTCACCTCAATCAATCAATCACTCACTCAACACTCACTCAATCACTCAATCACTCACTCACACACACACACTCACTCACTCAATCAATCACTCACTCACTCACTCACTCAATCACACACTCACTCACTCAATCACTTACTCAATCACTCAATCACTCACACAATCACTCACTCAATCACTCAATCACTCACTCACACACACACACACACTCACTCACCTCACTCACTCAATCACACTCACTCCACTCAATCACTTACTCACTCACACAATCACTCACTCACTCACTCACTCAATCACTCACTCACTCACTCACTCACTCACTCACTCAATCACTCACTCACTCAATCACTCACTCAATCAATCACTCACTCATCAATCACTCATCTCTCACTCACTCACTCACTCACACCACCACTCACTCAATCAATCAATCACCAC
>JARPMJ010001756.1:97500-102500 GCA_033366665.1 Phoxinus dragarum
TTGAAGCCAAAATTTATCCTTAAATTTGTATATATTGTAAACGCAGTGCAGCAGCAGTCAGACCTAGAGCGGGCTATCTAGCGCGCTCATTGGCTGCTCCGCGGCAACTGCTGCAGCCTACCACTGAGCCCCTGGCGTGACGTCACGCCCAATGAGGGCGCTTCGCGCCCTCACGCGTCACAGCCCGCCAAAATGGGGGTGGCTTAGCGTATATAAGGGGCAGTCAGGCTGCTAAACACTTGATTTTGATCGCTTGAAGCGAAATGAGCTCGTTGCGCAACACGGCAGGGAACGCAGTACTCGTTCCCTCTTCTAGAGAGAACCGAGGTTACGTTAGGTAACCGAGTACGTTCTCTTACGAGAGGTTCTCTCGTACTGCGTACTGAAAGTACGCACCGGGAACCCATTGTAAACGCCGTGTGCGCTTAAGCAGTCACTATATGAATCCAGGGGGGAACGCCCCCGGGGGACATGGATAAGTGAGAATTTAGGTGGCCGACATAGTGGGCTTGCACCTGTACATAAGCACTTTATGAGGGGATATACATACAGAGCGGCACCGCCGGTCTTATATTTAACACATCTACCCTTGAAGCGCAGTTCACAAGTGAGTCGCTAGGACTTTTTAGACTGAAAGAAGTCTAGCCTGCAGGGCGGGGACTTCTAGGTTGTAGAACCTAACAAATGTAGACGGGGAGGCCCAGCCTGCCGCCGTACAAATGTCATGAATAGAAATCCCGCTGGACCAAGCCCACGAAGAGGCCATGCCTCTAGTGGAGTGAGCTCTAACACCCAAGGGGCATTGCAGGTCTTTTGACGCGTAAGCCGCGGCAATAGCGTCCACTATCCATCTGGATAGGCTGTGTTTCGAGGCGGCGAGACCCTTGGTGCGCCCACCGAACGAAACAAAAAGCTGCTCCGAGCGCCTGAAGGCGGCGGAGCGCGTGACGTAAATTCTCAGCGCTCTGACAGGGCAAAGGAGGTTCGCGTCGACCTCGCTGCCTGATGCCGGCAAAGCTGAGAGTGAAATAATCTGTGCTCTGAACGGGGGTACCGATCGCTTTGGGGACATAACCATGTCTCGGTTTAAGGATGACTTTAGAGTCATTAGGTCCAAACTCGAGGCACGCAGCGCTCACAGAGAGCGCGTGTAAGTCACCCACACGTTTAACTGATGCAAGAGCAATCAGAAACACGGTTTTGAACGCGAGGTACTTCAAATCCACAGAGTGTAACGGTTCGAAGGGATGTGCTTTCAGGGCCTCTAAGACCAGGGAAAGATCCCAGATAGGAACCGAGGGGGGCCGTGGGGGGTTCATCCTCCTGGCTCCTCTAAGGAAGCGGGTGATGAGCTCATTCCTTCCTATCGCCTGGCCGCGCGTCGACTCGGCAAACGCTGCGATGGCCGCGACATATACTTTGAGTGTGGAGGGGGACCTGCCCCTGTCCAACATCTCTTGAAGGAAGCAAAGCACCCACGAAACTCCGCACGTTTGTGGCTGTAAGCCTTTGTCCGTGCACCATTTAGTAAACACCGACCATTTAGACGCATAAAGCCGCCTGGTAGAGGGGGCTCTAGATTGCGTGATCGTGTTCATGACCCCTTCTGGCAAAGCAACGGGTACCCGTTGATTATCCATGCATGCAGAGACCATAGTTCTGGATGAGGATGCCAAATCGATCCGCCGGCTTGGGAAAGGAGGTCTTTCCTCACCGGGATCGGCCATGGGGCTGAGTCTGACAGCCGCACCAACTCCGAGAACCATGTCTGATTCTCCCATCGGGGGGCTATGAGGAGCACCGAGTGACGCATTTCCCTGATTCTCTTGATTACTTGTGGTAACAGTGAGACCGGAGGGAACGCGTATAACGGGCATCTGGGCCATGTCTGGGCCAGAGCGTCCTCGTTCTTTGAAAAGAACCTTGGGCAATGGGCGTTGTCTGTCGACGCAAATAGGTCGACTTTCGCCTTGCCAAAACGGTGCCACAATAACTGGACTGACTGAGGGTGCAGGGACCATTCCCCGGGGGGAATATTGTTCCTGGACAGTCTGTCCGGTCCGTCGTTCAGGCGTCCTGGCACATGCGCGGCTCTGAGCGAGCGCAAGTGGTGCTGAGCCCAGACGAGGAGGCGTTCCGCCAGATCGCAGAGGTTCCTGGATCTGACACCGCCCTGGCGGTTCACGTATGATACCACAGACATGTTGTCCGTTCGAACCAGTACGTGGTGGCCCCGCAGAAAAGGGAGGAAGTGTTTCACAGTGTACTCGACCGCTATCATCTCCAGACAGTTTATATGGAGGAGCTTCTCCGTGTCTGACCATAGGCCAAAGACCGGTCTGCCCTCGAATATCCCGCCCCAACCTAGGTTGGAGGCGTCCGTCGAGACAACTTTTCGGTACGAGACGGTTCCCATCGTAACTCCCCGCTGATACCAGTCGGTCACTAACCAGGGCTGCAGAGCTGAAACACAGCTCTGAGTCACTCTGATTCGGAAACCGCCGGAAGCCCAGGCTCGGTGATGTACACGAGCGTTGAGCCATCGTTGCAGGGGGCGCATACGCAATAGACCTAGCCGGAGCACTGCTGCGGCTGAAGCCATAAAGCCCAGCATTCTCTGAAACGTTTTCAGGGGAAACACTTTGTCTTTCTGGAAAGACGCGGCCAGACGCTGAACACAGCGCGCGCGCTGTGTTGACAAGCGAGCCGTCATTGCCACCGAGTCGAGCTGTATTCCCAGAAAGGAAGCTGACTGACGGGGCAGCAGCGAGCTCTTGGTCCAATTGACCGTGAGACCCAGCTTTTCCAGATGACTGAGTAGCACAGCTCTGTGAGACACGAGTTCCGCCTCTGATTGTGCTAAAATCAGCCAATCGTCCAGATAGTTCAATATTCGCATCCCCTGACGCCTCAGGGGGGCGAGCGCCGCGTCCATGCACTTCGTAAATGTACGGGGTGCTAAAGACAGGCCGAACGGCAGGACGGTGTACTGATATACCTGACCGTCGAAGGCGAATCTCAAGAATGGCCTGTGACGGGGTATGATCTGAATCTGAAAGTACGCGTCTTTCAGATCGAGAGAAATAAACCAGTCCCTCGGGCGAATCTGCGCGAGGATTTGTCTGGTCGTGATCATTTTGAACGGTCTTTTCATAAGAGCTTTGTTCAAATGTCTCAGATCTAATATAGGTCTGAGCGCTCCGTCCTTCTTGGGCACGAGAAAATAACGGCTGTAAAAGCCTGACTCGCTCATAGAAGGATTTATCGGCTCTATTGCCCCCTTGCATAACAGTTTTGCTATTTCTGCACGAAGTAGGTGTGCTACTTCTGGGTTCACGCTCGTCACTGTACGGGCTCGGAAGCGCGGGGGACGGCGAGCGAACTGCAGTGTATAGCCCTGTCTTACAACATTCAGCACCCATTCTGACACGCCCGGGATCGCTTCCCATGCTTTCGCACGCATAGCTAGGGGCAGAATGGTCTCCGTGTCCTGAGCGCCGCACTGCGCGGGCTCGAGAAACTGAAACGGAGGTATCAACGCGGCGCGCGCGCCCTCGTTTGCTGAGTAATGTTGCTCGCTGGTTACAGCAGCCTGCTGATTCACATTCAGTAACTCGGTCGCTAGGGACGGAGAACAATTTGTGGCGCGAACAGCGGTGCTTGTGAGCGATATAGGGGAAACTGTGCTCGTCAGTAAGCGCGCGTGCTCGCGAGCACTCGCAGCGCTTACGTCTGAAACACGGCCGGTGAGCTTTATTAGTTTCGCCCCCCGTGATAACTGTATAGCAGAGCGGGCATTTTGTAGGTGTGGGCACTGGGGCGTGGGCACAAGTCCTACATTTAACACTCGAGCGGTTCGTGCCCGCTTTATGTGAGTGGGCTCTGTGACAAATATGGGGGACGTGCTTGTGTGTAGGGGTGAACACATTGGAGTGGGCACATTTTCTACACATAGAACACAATCGGCGTGAGCCGCATGAACAGACATTACACTCTTTTTGTGATTTATCTGGGTCGCCGTGAAAACGGCGTTTGTGTGCAGGCGAGCGTGTGCTGTGACTGGCTCGTTGGCTGCTGAATACACAACTGCAGTAGCCTTGTTTAATAAGGGGACTGACAGAGCGGTTAACTTTGATGGCGGTCCGGCGGCGGCGGCGGGACTCGCGCATCTTTTCCTCTTCGCGGTTGCTAGGAGGATTTCGCGGCCTCAGGCTTCAGCACAATCTTTTGCCGGGGTCCCCGGGGGGGAGGCGGTCTGTGACGGCTGTTTGAGCGCGATCGAGGGCGGCCGCCCTGTCGCTGCTGCGAAGCTGGTGGAGGCTGCGATGGGCGCTGTTGCGATGAGCTACGTGCAGGAGGCTGATTCTGGGAGCGGCCTGCAGCGGAGCTAACGCGTCGTGGAAGGAACAGCTTCATGGCTTGAGACGTTTTCTGAACCTCCGAAAACCTGTCCACAATCCCGGTCACTGCAGGGCCGAAGAGGCCGGTGGGGGAGAGCGGGGCGTTGAGGAACACGGCGCGTTCAGACTCACTCATCTCGGCGAGCGTCAGCCAAAGGTGCCTCTCCGTTACCGTGAGTGAAGCCATGCATCGTCCCATCGCCTGTGCTGCGGATTTCGTGGCGCGGAGGGAAAGGTCCGTCGCGCTGCGCAGATCCGTCACAATGTCCTGAACCGGGCGTTTCTCGTCCAAACGGCGGAGGAGTTCAGCCTGGAGGATCTGTAGGACAGCCATAGAGTGCAGGGCGGAAGCGGCTTGTCCGGCGGCGGCGAAAGCGCGGCCGACAAGGGCTGAAGTGGTCCTGCAGGCTTTCGACGGGAGGGCAGACTTTGAGCGCCATTTTGGTGATGGCGGGCAAAGGTGCACTGCGACCGCCTCTTCCACTGGGGGGATCCGGCTGTAGCCTTTTTCGACGGCTCCGTCCACTTGGGAGAGAGTCGACGAAGCAGGGGAGCGGAGTCTCGCGGAGAATGGAGCGTTCCACGATTTAGAGAGCTCGG
>JARPMJ010001756.1:107500-120000 GCA_033366665.1 Phoxinus dragarum
CTAAGTAATGCAATATTGTAACTAGTGTTGTCAAATCGATGCATGTATATATTTAAGAAATATTTGCATGTATATACACTGTATATATATTTATACATGCATTATATTATATATAAATAACACATTTTTCTTAAATATATTCATGCATGTGTGTGTATTTATATATACAAAATAATTATACACAGCACACACACATATATTATGTTAACACAAACTTTTATTTTGGATGCGATTAATCGCGATTAATCTTTGCCCAGCACTAATATATATATATATACACATTTATGTATATATACAAACTTTTATGTTAGATTGTAACGTGCTGTCAAATTGATTAATCGCATCTAACATAAAAGTGTGTGCGATAAAAGCGTCTGCCAAATGCATAAATGTAATACACACACTCTCTCTCTTACACACACACACACACACACACACACACACACACACACACACACACACTTTTGTTAGATGCGATTAATCACGATTAATTGATTTGAGAGCAGTAGTTACAATCGTGATTAATCGCATCTAACCCAAAAGTGTGTGTGTGTGTGTGTGTGTGTGTATTACATTTATGCATTTGGCAGACGCTTTTATCGCACGCACACTTTATTCAAAGCGCACACACTCTTTTATGTTAGATGCCATTAATCGCGATTGTAACTAGTGCTCTCAAATCAATGAATCGTGATTAATCGCGTCTAACAAAAGTATGCGTGTGTGTGTGTGTGTGTGTGTGTGTGTGTGAGAGAGAGAGTGTGTGTGTGTGTGTGTATTTTACATTTATGCATTTGGCAGACGCTTTTATCCAAAGCACACACACACTTTTATGTTAGATGCGATTAATTGATTTGAGAGCACTAGTTACAATCGTGATTAATCGCATCTAACAAAAGTGTGTGTGTGTGTGTGTGTGTGAGAGAGAGAGAGTGTGTGTGTGTGTGTATATTACATTTATGCATTTGACAGACGCTTTTATCCAAAGCACACACACACTTTTATGTTAGATGCGATTAATCGCGATTGTAACTAGTGCTCTCAAATCAATTAATCATGATTAATCGCATCTAACAGAAGTATGTGTGTGTGTATGTGTGTGTGTGTGAGAGAGAGTGTGTGTGTGTGTGTGTATATTACATTTATGCATTTGGCAGACGCTTTTATCCAAAGCACACACACACTTTTATGTTAGATGCGATTAATTGATTTGAGAGCACTAGTTACAATCGTGATTAATCGCATCTAACAAAAGTTTGTAAATGTGTGTGTGTGTATATATATATATTCACAAACTTTTGTGTTAGATGTGATTAATCGATTTGACAGCACTAATTGTAACACATTAGTTTGAACAGTTACTGTCCCCAACACAATTTAGACTAATATGATGATAAACAACACAAAGATTGACTGATACACTGCACAAAAAATAGGACTGTACATTTTATGTGTTAATGTGTCACTTACTGGACATTTCTTTGTAACTGTTTGTCAAATTTACTTGCAATTTCTGAGTGAAAACTGTTTCAAAGTAAATCCTACACTTTATCTGTTACATGTGAACGCTACAGAAAACATGAAGGAAATGTAAACATTATAGGAATGTTATTTTGATGAATACCTGTTTGTTCACAAATGATTATGACGTTTTTTTATCAGACAAACATTCCAAAATCAATGTTTTTGTGCTCAGTTTTGAGAATGTTAGCGGTTAGCTGAACTGGCGGTTTGTGTAACGCTGATTTTGTCTGCTTTATCCGTAGTTAGGGGATGGCGGTAAACGTTTACTCCACATCGATGACCATCGAGAACCTGAGCAGACATGACATGCTGGCTTGGGTCAACGACTCGCTTCACCTCAACTACACCAAGATCGAGCAGCTTTGCTCAGGTACGCTATTAGCGCTAGCCGCGCGTGTCCAGGGCCGTACGCAGGGCTTTCTGAATACCGAGGTCCCCGGTGTGATCTTGCTAGGGGGGTTGGGGGCATGCATTATACACACACAGTTTGATTTTCCTGATCTACACATGTGCATTTTAATGTGTTTGAAGGCTAAAAGTCACACAAAAAAGGATTCACAGATTCTTAAAGCTGCAGTCTGTAAGTTTTTTTGGGTTAAAAATGATCCAAAATAAAATTGAGCAAGTACATAACTGCAATTGACCCTTCGCAGGGAGCTTGATTGACAGGTGATCTGACCAATCATACTTCGCCATCCGCCATTTTGTCCGCCAAAGCGGTCAGGAGAGTTAGTAGATTAACGTTTTTTTGAGCTTGAGAAGCGGAGTGTACTGACGTCTTTCCGCGGTTAAAACAACATTCCTTCTGATGTTCATTCATGTTTATTTGATGCTATAAATGAACTAGAAGGAAGAGATGATCGGTTCACGAGCGGCTTTAACTGAGCGATCCGTCACACACATTAAAGAGCCACAAAACGCTATTTATAGTTTACATTTCTTTAAAAAAAATGACCAAATTTGAAAGGCGAGACTTTGTTTAATGTGTTTAATATCAAAAGTAACCTGGTCTGTGTCTGTCAGTGTGTTGTCAGTGTCTCTCTGCTCCGCGATGGTGTGTGTGAGAGAGGCGTGGCTTGTCGGATATAGCGACAGTAACTAAGGGGGGGCGGGACTTTGCGAACGGTCAATTGCAGATTTCGAACAGAGATGGTGACAAAGAGGGAAAAACTCTGGACTGCAGCTTTAAACATGAGATTCAGTTTAAATGATCCACACTACAAAATGGAAAAGCAGAATGTTTATGTTTATGCTTATTGTTGACAAAACACAATCACATATTCCAAATGAGAAAAGTATTCGAGTATTATTTTGCATAGATATTACATTTCATTCAGTGAAAATTAAGCCCGTCTGCTGTGATTTGATTGGTCATCTGGTCACTCAGTGTCTTTTGACTTGTTTAGTTCGGGACATTAAATTTAACATTTAATTTAATATTCAACAATATTATTGGTGTAACTGTGGCTTTTAGGGCTGCATAGCGATTAATCGCAATTAATCGTTTGCAGAATAAAAGTTTTTGTTTACATCATATATGTGTGTGTGTACTGTGTAAAATAATTATGTATTTATAAATACACACACATGCATGTATACATTTAAAAAATATTCACATGTTTATATACATTTTTATATTTAAATATAATTTATATTATATATAATTATAAATACTTAATATATAATAGATTTTTTCTTAAAATTTATACATGCATGTTTCTATATTTATATATACATAATTATTAAACACAGTACACACACATATATGATGTAAACAAAAACTTTTATTCTGCAAACGATTAATTGCGATTAATCGCTATGCATCCCTAGTGGCTTTGCATTTCATCGTGTCTCTCATGAGAGTAATAATAGTTTATATATTTCTGCTATATATGTATATATATATTATATATTGGAAACATGTTTTCTCTGACCTGAAAAGTCGTTTTTTGTTTGATTGAAATAAAGCTGAAAATATAAAACAAAAAAAACTCTTGCATTGGCAACCCACTATAAAATACTCCAAAAATAACACTGATGTTTATATTTTGTATATTTATTTTATATTATGGTGTATTTAGAAGTCAAACTAAAAGAGAAAATCCTTTTTCCAATGAAAATGTTTTATTTATTTATTACAAATTATATTATCTTAATTAACTTAAACTTTTAAAAAAAGTTAGAAGGGTTGCTGTGGCAACTAACGGAAATACATTTAGTTTAAATTAAGTTTCTTAAAATTGCTAAAACTAAAAAAAAAAAAGTTAATGGAAATATAAAAAAATATATAAAAATGACAAAATAAAATGAAAACTGAAAATATAAAAATAATTACAATATGTATAACTTTTTTAACACATATTAATAAACTACAGTGATGTCTATGTAGTTTATACTTTACATGTTTATTTTATATTACAGTGGGGTTTAAAAGTCTGAAACTAAAAGTGGAAATCCTTTACAAATTATATTATCAGAATAAAAGTTTAAGTGAAAAATATGAAATCAATCTCTCAGAAGCATCATGTGACGCTCTTCTCTTCTGGAAACACACTCTGTTGCATTATTTCTCTCTGTGAAGCTGCTTTGAAGTGTAAATAAAGCGGTCTTGACTTGAGCGGCTGTGCTGGTGGCGTTCCTCAGGTGCGGCGTTCTGCCAGTTCATGGACATGCTGTTCCCCGGCTCGATCCTGCTGAGGAAGGTGAAGTTTCAGGCCAAACTGGAGCACGAATACATCAACAACTTCAAAGTGTTGCAGGCGGCGTTCAAGAGGATGAGCGTCGACAAGGTGAGCGCCACTGACAAACACGGGTTCATCATGTCACAAGACACATGTGACCCTGGACCACAAACCCAGTCTGGAGTCGCACAGGTATATCTGTGGCAACAGCAACTATACATTGTATGGGTCAAAATTATCCATTTTTCTTTTATGCCAAAAATCATGATTATATTAAGATCATGTTCATGAAGATATTTAGTAAATGTCCTGCCGTAAATATATAAAGCATGTATTTCTGTGAGTGAATGCAGCACAATCGTGAACATAAATGCACAACTTTAAACTAACTTTTAACTTTTGTGTGTCCAACTATCCACGACACATATTGTTGCATGTTTGTATTGCGATATATTCTGACCCCTAATGTCTGCTTTCAGATCATTCCAGTGGAGAAGCTCGTGAAAGGGAGGTTTCAGGACAACTTCGAGTTTGTTCAGTGGTTTAAGAAGTTGTTTGACGCCAACTACGACGGGAAGGAGTACGACCCTCAGTTTGCGCGACAAGGCCAAGACATCACGGCTCTTCCCAACCCAGGTGAAGTCCTTTTCCACACACACACACACACACACACACACACACACACACACACACACACACACACACACACACACACACACACACACACACACACACACAAAGGCTGCTGTGTGACGTGGTGTGTTGTGATTGGCTAATGACTTTGCTTTCATGTATAGGACCCCAGCGGACATCACCGACGGCACCGAAAACGATGCCCGCCCCCCCCGCGCGTCATAAACTCCGCCCCCCCTCGACTGGAATCAAGCGGAACATCCCGATGACACGGAACGGGGGCGGCGACGCCGAGATCATGGAGCTCAACCAGCAGGTGAACACACACACACACACACACACACACTTCCTCTTCTGGGGTTTACTATACAACTCAACCTCACTCTACTTTAACTTCATTTGGGGGGTTTATCATGTTTTTACAAATGCAGAAGGAGATACACATTTATAAGATATACATATATGTAGAACACAAGCATGAGCCAATGAGAAGTGCAGAATGCAGCTTAATTTACATATGTTTGTATTTTCAGATATTGTGTGCTTCTTTAACACATCACGATTAATTCGATTAGCATTTAATTGATTATTAACCAAAATAGATTAAGTTCTAAAGTTTCAAGTACAGACAAAACATAAATAAGATTAAGCAACTACGAAAATTAAGGAACATTTTAAAGGAAATAATTAAATTTCCATTACCCTTCACATTGCGCAAATTGAAATTTAAAATTTAAAATACGCCCGATGGAAACTCAATTTCACAAAAACTCGAAGTTTTTACGCTCGCATGAGGTGGCACGTGCGTGCGTGGGTGCGTGTGTGTGCGCGCGTGCCGGAATACTAGATAAAACACAACACACTAAACACACCTAAAGCCTTTTTTTTCTAAGTGCATATTGATCACAAGTTGAATTGAAACAACAATGACAATAGTTTAAATTATGTTGCACATCTTATTTACAATAGTGATATTTCGAAGAAGAGTAAATAGTGCACGACCTACTACAGATCTAATGTTCCTGAACAATTAGGATTAGCATCTTGAATTAGGATACGTGTGCTTAGAAAAATTTATTTATATATATATATATATAGTTTATTTTAATCCAATAATTATATACAATAATAATGGTCAGTGCGGCGGCTTTATCGCGAGAGGTTTTAATCGCATAACGTCGATTAATGGAAACCCCGTCATTGCGAAATAGTTTTTTGTCAAAATTTAGAGAGAAAAATCGCAAAAGTTTTGCACATATCTGTAGCCCATCGAATGATTCCCTAAAGTGTGTGTGTTCGCCTGCAGCTGATGGATCTGAAGCTGACGGTCAACGGTTTGGAGAAAGAGAGAGATTTTTACTTCAGCAAACTCAGAGACATTGAGCTGGTGTGTCAAGACCACGAGAGCGACACGAACCCCGTCCTCGGCAAAGTCCTGGAGGTCCTCTACGCCACAGAGGTGACATGCATCGAAACACAGGCGCTGTTAATGCAATGCATTGTGGTCAGTTAGTGCAACTAAACATGCTAATAATGGCATTCATTTAACCATGGCATGACATCAGATTTATGAAGTATTGCTTTTTTTTTTTTTTTTCTAACACGCATGACGTCATAAACAGTGACCGCTCACCGGGGTTCGTACAAGGTGCTTAAAGTACTTGAGTTTGGGAAATTTAAGTCCTGTAAAACCCGTGAAGATTTATGAAGAAGTTCTTGAATTATTGAAACTTATTGATAAAACAATCACAAGATTAACGCTGCAGTCCGTCTGATGTAGACGCACAGCTGTGAGTGTGATATTACTCATATATAGGGTTGGGCATCGTTTTGATTTGAACGATTCTGATTCCGATTCCGATTCTTCCTTTCGATTTCGGTTCTTTTCGATTCTCGATTCCGATTCTTTGAGGGGCGGAGTCATTTTATTTTGATCCGAATGTTCCAATACATATAAATAAAACATCTCCAGTTAACTAGCAGAGCATTCATGTCGTTCGTTTGATAAATAAGAGACGATCTAGCACTGAAATGTGCGATCATTGGCGCGGATACAGTGTTTTGTCTTCTGGCTCGCGCACACCGCACTGTCATCACTCGGACGCGCGCTTCAATTCGTTGAGGAGACTCTCTATTCGTTCCGGTCAAATCACAAAATATAATGCACACAAACGTGTCCCTGCTTGATATACAACCACTGATGACGAGCATAATCGGTTTTGATGAGAAAAAAATAACTATACGAGTGCGGTTTAGAACCCAGAACATCTGAGACGCTTGACGAAAGTTCTACCACTGGACCATTAAGGTACACGTTAAATAAGTGCAGCGGATTTATGCATTTATTCATACAATAATTATTGGCACTGACAACATGTATTACATCTCATTAAACGACAACTTAAACCCCATGTACTATTTAAATCGATTGTTGGACTTAATGTTATTGTACATATATGTGATTTAGCATTGCATTTACCAACCCCCACCCCACCTGTCCCACGCACTTTTTAAAACAAAGTTACGCCACTGGACACTCCTTGTTAATTTGTACACCATTCAGTTTGTCAAGTGTTGCACTGTGGAGTGCCGACTCAGGCTTTTTTAAAGTGAAATAAAGCCACACTTTTGAGCGCCGCTTACCGTGCTCCAAGGCTGCAACAGAACAAGCGGGCGCGGCAAGCACTTTCGAAAAATCCGGTGGCCACTATGGAAACCAAAACTTGCGCGGAACCGATGATCGGAATCGAATTTTTTTTTTTCTAAACGATTCCAATGGCATCGTTATTTTTTAAACGGTTCCAAGTTGGAACCGGTTCTCGATGCCCAACCCTACTCATATAAATATCCAAACACATGTGACCCTGGAGCACAAACCCAGTCTAGAGCCGCACGGGTATATCTGTGGCAATAGCAACTATACATTGCATTGGTCAAAATTATAGATTTTTCTTTTATGCCAAAAATCATGAGGATCTTAAGATCATGTCCTGCCGTAAATATATAAAACATGTATTTTTGTGAGTGAATGCAGCACAATCGTGTACATAAATGCACAACTTTAAAGGAGATTTTCTCAATGTTTACATTTTTTTGCTCCTCAGATTCCAGATTTTCAATAGTTGTGTCTCGACCAAATATTGTCCTATCCTAACAAACCACACATCAGTGGAGAGATTATTTATTCAGCTTTATATGATGTATACATCTCAATTTCATAAAATGGACCCATGTGACTGGTTTTGTGGTCCCGGGTCACATATAAAGGTTAACAAAAATTTACTTTGAAATATTCAGTTTGAATAAGGAATATCTTTATCATCGTATCCATTCAATGGTTAAAGTTTCCACAGTCATTGCATGTGCTGCACTTTATTTCTACCATTTTAGTATTTTTATTTACCTTTTTTTTTTTTTTATAGAATTGAAAAGATAATAAAGAAAGATATTGTTTGATAAGTGACATCTCTGATTGTAGTCCTTAAAAAAAAAAAGTCCTTAAAGGATTAGTTCACTTTAAAAAAAAAGCTTTTGCTGATAGTTTCCTCCCCCCGATGTCATCAAGATGTCCATGTCTTTCTGTCTTCAGTGGAAAAGAAATGAAGGTTTTTGATGAACACATTTCTCCATATAATGGACGTCAATGGGCCCGAAACGGGTCAAGGTCCAGATGACAGTGTCAGCGCCGCTTCAACGGGCTTTAAACGACACCAGACGATGAATACGGGTCTTATCTAGCGAAACCATCGTCATTTCAAACATAAATAAACAAGTTTAAGTTTTATAAGCACAAGCGCTCGCCTTGCTCTGTTCTGTGATGCGCGTTCGTGACGTCACGTGATACGCAGTTACGCTGTAAAGGTCGATCTGTCCTGATGAAAATGTTCTTTTAGGCTTTTTAATATTCCAACACCAGGATACACACACGAGATGGGCATTTTACACGATAAACTGACACAAAGACATTTGAATATGTGTGTATGGTCCTCCTTCCGCACATCTGTAAACACTGACTCGTCAAGCGTGACCTTTACAGCGTAACTGCGTATTACGTGACGTCACGAACGCGCATCACAGAACAGAGCAAGGCGAGCGTTTGTGCTTATAAAACTTAAACTTGTTTATTTATGTTTGAAATGACGATGGTTTCGCTAGATAAGACCCGTATTCATCGTCTGGTGTCGTTTAAAGCCCGTTGAAGCGGCGCTGACACTGTCATCTGGACCTTGACCCGTTTGGGGCCCATTGACGTCCATTATATGGAGAAATGTGTTCATCAAAAACCTTCATTTCTTTTCCACTGAAGACAGAAAGACATGGACATCTTGATGACATCGGGGAGAGGAAACTATCAGCAAAAGTTTGTTTAAAAGTGAACTAATCCTTTAAGTCCTGAGATTTGATTTTACAGTATCTGTACGAACCCTGACAAACGTAATAATGTGTATTCATCTCTGGTTTGTTTCTCAGGATGGTTTTGCGCCTCCGGAAGACGAAGAGATTGACGATCAGCCACGAGATCAGGACGAATACTGATCAATCCTCCTCTTCCTCACTGCAATCCCATCACACGCTCTCTCTCTTCATCCCTCCTCTTTTCTCTCCCTCTTTTACACTCCAGCGGACACCGGGGCGTGGTGGTGTGATAGGCTAATAGACTGAGTAGGGGCGTGTCTATGCTAATGAGGTGTGAATTCATGCAGTGACGCTGATGTTCTATTGGCTGTGGGTTTTAATTAAGAGTCCTGATGACTCGAGCACTGAACCTGAAACTGAATGATGATGCAGTGACACTTTCACACACTTTCTCACACACACACACACACATCTTTTGCGGTGCTGATGTAGCTGACACACACACAGCCAAGGTTATTGACTAATAGTTTTTTACTTGGGCTCCAATCAGCTAATTTATTAGAGAGTTTGATGCTGATGTTTTTTATATATATATATATATATATATATATATCTTTTCCCCTTAACTTTAGAAGGGTTTTTAGTTGTAATGAATTAAGTGGACAGTGTATGGAAACTGATGGAAACTTGTTTCCGCCAAGGGCTTAAAAAATAAATGGGTAATTGTGACCTTTTTATCGCATAATTCAGAATTTTTCTTTAAAAAAAGGCAGAATTTCAAGGTTATAACTCGCAATTGCACAATTTAGTTTTTTTATTCTGTGGTGAAAACAAAATATATTATGGAAACTTGTTTCCGCCATTGAATAAAAAAATAAAGGCAATTTTTTCCATATCACATTTTTTTCTTTTCTTGCAATAGCGAGTTTATATTTGGCAGTTCTATTCATAACCTGCAATTTTATTATTATTTTTGTCTCATAATTGCAAAAAATAGCAAAATATAAACTTGCTATTGTGAAAAAAGTCAGAATTGCGAAATATAAAATCGCTATTGCGTGGAAAAACAAACGCTTGCTATTCTGAAAAAGTCGAATTGCAAAATATTTATAAACTCGCTATTACGAGAAAAGAAAACAGTTTTGCGAAATACTGTATAAACATTATTGAGGGGAAAAAAAGTCCAAATTGCATGAAAAAAATCCGAATTGTAAGTTATTAACTTGCAATTTTTTTTTCTTGCAATAGCGAGTTTATATTTCGCAGTTCTTTTCATAACCTGCAATTTTATTATTATTTTTGTCTCATAATTGCAAGAAAAAACTCAGAATTGCGAAATATAAACTTGCTATTGCAAAAAAAAGTCAGAATTGTAAAAATTGTAATCGCTATTGCGTGGAAAAAAGGTAGAATTACAAAACAAACGCTTGCTATTCTGAAAAAGTCAAATTGCAAAATATTTATAAACTCGCTATTACGAGAAAAGAAAACCGTTAGAATTGCGAAATACTGTAAAAACTCGCTATTGACGGAAAAAAAAATCAAAATTGCATGAAAAAAAATCCGTTATTACCTTGCAATTGTGAGACATAAAGTTGAATTTTGAGATACAAAAAGACAATTACTTTAAAAAAAAATTTTTTTATCCCGTGACAGAAACAAGTTTCCCTAGAAATAGGATCCCAGACAGGCTTTATATGAACACGTGCTCTCCTCACCAGGATCACGTGTTGAGAAATACACTGAGTCTTATGTTGACTTTACAATCGCTACGACACATCTTCTCATAAACATAGGTCACTCTCCCCAAAACTCTCAGCTTTGGCACATTCAAAACTAGCAAAACACTTCACGTCTGAAAGAGCACTAGCAGAGACCTCCCCACTCATTAAACACTACCGACAGGAGCACTACACACTGATTGCTCGTGTAAATGTCCTTAATGACACTACTGTTTACAACTCACTGCTGTTTGTTACGTAGCGCATGTTTACATTACGTTAAAATATTGATAAATATCCCCTTTTGTATAGATGCTAATGAAACTGAACCTGTGTAGGTGTTCAGATGCACCTAATGTTTTAATAGCATTTCATTTAGATTCGGAAATACTGTGTACATGTTGCAAATAATTCAGTTTTTCATTGTTCGGTTTAAATTAACCGTTTGTAAACATGTAAACTGGCCTGAGTTTTGCTGGTGTTTGAAATATATTCATGTAATTTGACAGATTTGACGTGCCAAAGCGATTAATAATCCTCAGTTTATCCTCATAGACTGTGAAAAGTGACCGAGAAATGTGTCCTAGTGACTGTAAAACACTGTTGTGTGTGTGTGTGTGTGTGTGTTTTTCTCAGTAATTGCTGATAAATCATTATTATTAGTGCAGGTGTGAGAGTTTTATTTATTTATGAAGGACGGAAATCGATAATAAGAACAACTAACGCTAAATGAAAATGGCAAAGAAAACCATTTCTAATGTTTAACATGGAACAGAGTTTTTTTTTTAGCTGCTATATTTTAATTTAACATTTCATTCTCGGTCTTTGTTTTACTGCACAGATAGCACAGGTTGATTTTGATTGACAGGACCTGTGTCATTAACCCTTTCACCCCTGCTGGCGAATGCAAACGGGCATCCATTTGGAGTTTTACTATGTAAAATAAAAATGTGTGCGGGGAACGAAAGACACGCGTGTTCACTGCTTTATTTACACTATACTGCTGTGTTTCAATCCACTGTTCCAATAAATATATTATAGACATTGATACATGGACAAATAATAATAAACGGAGCATCCGCTATAGATATACGTAATATGTATGTATATGTACATCTATGTTTATATATCTATGGCATCCGCTATTGATATGTATGTATTTGTACATCTATGTTTATATCTCTATGGCATCCGCTATTGATATGTATGTACAGAGACGGGCTCTGGTATGTATTTGTACATCTATGTTTATATATCTATGGCATCCGCTATATGGTATACATGTATAATAAATAATATGTATATAGGCTATGATGTTTGAAAAGGTCAAAGCGATGAACTTGAGTTTTGCGGTGTAGTTTTACTTTGTTGAGGGAAAATAAAACGTAACAATTGAGCTTAATGAAGGCTTTTGTTAAGATGTAGTGACCTGGAAATATGTGTAAAAAGAAACTAAATTAAATTCAGTTGAGATTAATTTAAAAATGATCGTCTTTAAAATAATCTCGTGAAACCAAAAAGTACTTTTTTGATCGTAACACATCGATAACAAACGCATTCAAACCGTTTATATACTGTCTATGAT
>JARPMJ010001756.1:125000-137500 GCA_033366665.1 Phoxinus dragarum
ACATAACACTAAACCGCCAGTAGGTGGCGGCAGGTGACCGTCTTAAAGAGTGAGCTATTGAGTCATTTATTCAAACGATTCGTTCAAACGGCTGATTCGTTCAGGAATAAGGCGGCAGTTTATGAACGAGTCATTGAATATTTGACTCAACCGATTCATTCAAGAATGAGTCATTGAATCTTTGACTCAACCGATTAATTCAAGAATGCGGCAGTTGTTTATAAGTGAGTCATTGAATCTTTGACTCAACCGATTCATTAAAAACGCTGAATCACTCAGAAATGAAAACACATTGAGTGTTCCTCTGAGATGCGTTATGGTTCTGCTGTGATATTTTTTGGAACAATTTTTTCTGCTGAAATAGAACAAAATCAGTCAATGTTGTGTCTAAAATGTAAGTAACTTAATATTTACTCTCAAATGAATGCAGAATTATTCTCGTGATTTGGTGATTCCCTAGTTATTTTTTGTTATTGAAGATTTAATCAAGCTATTTGTCCATATATATATATATATATATATATATATATATATATATATTATTCATAAAAATTTGTCTACAGGCCTTCATAGACAATCTATGAAGTCTGGGAAGGTCTCTTTTTTTAAGTTTCGCTACAAGTTGTCACACATTGTCAATACTAAAAGCATGCAACACATGCAACCTCTTTAAACGTTTAGATTTCTCTTATTTGAAGGCAGAATGTGATCATTTATTGCGGTTCTCTCTAATAACTGCAGTAATTGTGTTTCGGCAGGTGAATCTCTGCATGGCTACAGGATGTGTATTCAAGCTGTCATGCAGGACAAACCCAAAATCGCCACGCTGAACCTCTCCGACGTGAGTAACTCTACACACTCATGATTACACTCAACTGGGCAACTAATAGCGCTGGGTATCCATTCAGTGTTCCGGTTCTCGATTAGATTTTTGATTTCGATTCCTAATTCAACTCAATGAATATAGATTTAATACAAATCCTTTATTTATAAATATAAAACTCTTTTATTTTAGGTATGGGTACATTAAAACAGAACCCAACTCTATATTTCAAATGCATACAATGAATAGACAGGATTTTGATGCAAGATGAAAAATGCCTCGATGCCTCGATCAAACAGGATCAGGTTATCTTATGTTTGCATAAATATGGGAAAAAAATTGATTAGTGGCCTTTTTAAATCGACCACATTTAATTATATTGGCATTTAATTATAACCCTAACCCACAGCCATTACATATTTAAAATAGTAATATCTTATACTAAACCTAAACTAATCTTGACAAACTACATATCATTTGAAAGCTTACAATCTCTAGTTTACATATTTGGTGACTGATTTTCTAAATATATGACAGAGGAGCCGTAATTTATCAATTTGCAACAAGAATATGTTCATACTCCTGAGGCGTGTTCAGACCTTTATTTTGAAATAGTGATGAACATGAAAAATCATGAAAGAATGGTAGAAACCTCAGTTTGTTTTAATGCCAAGAGTTCAAAAGATAGCATCCATTCAATTATTTTAGAAAAAAAGCTCTGAAAATGTTTTAAATATAAAGAAAACAATAATAGATTCAGCATTAGTGATGTGCAGCGAGCTATAATGCACATACGTGATCTTTTGTGTTTCTTAGAGGTTGAATTCATTTCAAAATCTGCCAAACTTCCAACACTACTTCTGAATAGGATGTCTACTTCATAAATTGTATGAAAATTGTAAAAATAATGGTTCAGACTCAAACCACATATGGAAATGGAGGCGCTCTTATATGGGCAGTAATGTCCACTAGTGGAGAAGTGTGGTACTGCGCCCAAACTAAATCTCACTGAACGCTCATCTTCTGAGATACCAACCTAACATTTGAAACACAACTTGTTTAGATTTTTATCTTTGATTTCTTTGCATTTTTAGAGTCCACCAGGATTTGAAAATATATATTTTATATAAAATATGAATAATTAAATTAACATTGTACATTTTCATAAACTCAAACTTCTATAACTTTTTTTCTGTTCAACTTTCTTAATTTTTCTCAAAAATCTGCCAAATGTCTTCTTTAAAACAAGACCAATCTTACATCTATATTCCAAAGCATTCTTGAATTACAACCATTTAAGTTCAAAATGTGCATTTTCACTTCTATTAAAAAAAAAACTATTAATCGGGAAAAAAAAACCATTTGCCCAGCCCTAGCAACTGATAGACGCTCTTATGACACTGTTTCATGCAATGAATGTGTTTTTCTAGTTGTCTGAGCTGTGTGTGACCTCTTCACAGCACCTGGAGCTGCTGCGCTCGCACCAGAACCGGCCCGTCACGTGCTTGACCATCATGTGGGCGCTGGGTCAGGCGGGCTTCTACGACCTCGGCCAGGGCATCAGAGGTGAGCGATGTGGAGAAATCATTGAGAAAGATCTGCTGATGTGTGTAACTTCCTCTCGGGACTGAACACGACCGGCGAGCCTGACACTGATGAACTTTATGCTGGTTTTGCTCATTGCCCTCATATTCAACACGCTTTTATTAGTTTCTTGCACCAAATACACTCATCACGTCTCCATGTCTCTTTTTCAGCACTGTTTCAACATTAAACTGACTGTAGCTTTAAGTCTTCTGTGCGTAAATCACAATCTGGATTCAAACACACACATGATCTCATTCCTAAATGACAGTGATTCGGCTCTGTCTATTTTAGTGATCAAAATAGCACCTTTTGAAAGTAACGTGACGCTTCAAATAAAATGTGTTTTGATTACATCGTTTCACCAGTTGGTGTCGACAAGTGACTGAATGATTCAATGACAAAATAAAATTTAACAATCAAGAGATTCGCTCAAAAACGCTGATTCATCCAGTAATGAAACAATTGAAGACTTTAAAAATGAGTCATTTAATTATTCATTCAAGAGATTTGTTCAAAAACACTGATTCATCCATCAATGAAACAAGAACTCTTTACGAGTGAGTCATTCATTCAAGAGATTCGTTCAGTAATGCTGATTCATCCAGTAATGAAACAAGTGAAGCCTTTACGAGTGAGTCATTGAATCATTCATTCAAGAGATTTGTTCAAAAACACTGATTCATCCAGTAATGAAACAAGTGAAGACTTTACGAGTGAGTCATTGAATCATTCATTCAAGAGATTTGTTCAAAAACACTGATTCATCCAGTAATGAAACAAGTGAAGACTTTACGAGTGAGTCATTGAATCATTCATTCAAGAGATTTGTTAAAAAACACTGATTCATCCAGTAATGAAACAAGTGAAGTCTTTACGAGTGAGTCATTGAATCATTCATTCAAGAGATTTGTTAAAAAACACTGATTCATCCAGTAATGAAACAAGTGAAGCCTTAACGAGTGAGTCATTGAATCATTCATTCAAGAGATTTGTTCAAAAACACTGATTCATCCAGTAATGAAACAAGTGAAGACTTTACGAGTGAGTCATTGAATCATTCATTCAAGAGATTTGTTCAAAAACACTGATTCATCCAGTAATGAAACAAGTGAATACTTTACGAGCGAGTCATTGAATCATTCATTCAAGAGATTCGTTCAAAAACACTGATTCATTCAGTAATGAAACAAGAAGTCTTTACGGCATTTAATCATTGGTTTGAACAGATTTTAAAAAAAATTATTCATGATTCTGAGTTTACCCAGTTAAGTGCGGATAATTTCATGATATGACCTGTTTGTTGTTGTTGTCCTGTAGTTTGGTTGGGAATAATGCTTCCCGTTCTCGGGATGAAAGCGCTCTCTGCGTACGCCGTCGCTTATCTGGAGCGGCTCCTCACGTGAGTCTTTACAAGATCTTTACCTTCAGTCTGGAAGTCCTGGACTATCTGAGCTCAGGGTTTGTTGTGTCCGTGTTTCAGGCTTCATGCCAACCTGACCAAAGGCTTCGGGATCATGGGGCCGAAAGAGTTCTTCCCGCTGCTGGACTTCGCTTACATGCCCAAAAACGCCCTGTCACAAAGGTAAGGCACTTCACGAGAGTCATTGAATCATTCGAGAGATTTGTTCTAAAGCACGGACTCATCCAGTAATGAAGCGAGTGAGGACTTTACGGGCGTCCGCTGAGGTGTGTGTGTGATTCCCGTCTGCTGGTTGTTTCTCAGTCTGCAGGAGCAGTTGTGTCGGCTTTATCCGCGACTGAAGGTTCTGGCGTTCGGAGCGAAACCCGAATCAACACTGCACACGTACTTCCCATCATTCCTGTCACGAGCGACGCCGAACTGCCCTGATGCCATGAAGAAAGAGGTGCCACACATCAACTGGAGCCTTATTATATTCACTTTTATTTTTTTCCACATTCTGTTTTTTTTCCCCACATTCCGTTTAATTTTATATTTCCGTGTTCTGTTTTATTTTACCACATTTTATTTTATTTTATTTTACGACATTTTTTTTTATGACATTTTATTTTATTTGACCACATTTTGTTTTATTTTTCCACGTTTTATATTATTTTTCCACGTTTTATTTTATTTTTATTTTACCACATTTTATTTTATTTTACCACATTTTATTTTATTTTACCACATTTTATTTTACCACATTTTATTTTATTTTACCACGTTTTATTTTATTTTTCCACTTTTATATAATTTTTCCACGTTTTATAATTTTTTCATGTTTTATATTATTTTTCCACGTTTTATTTTATTTTCCACGTTTAGTTTTATTTTTCCACTTTTTATATAATTTTTCCACGTTTTATTTTATTTTTCCACTTTTATTTTATTTTTCCACTTTTATATAATTTTTCCACGTTTTATAATTTTTCCACTTTTTATATAATTTTTCCACGTTTTATTTTATTTTCCACGTTCCGTTTTGTTTTATTTTTCCACTTTTTATATAATTCTTCCATGTTCCGTTTAATTTTCTCCCAAACTTTATATATATTTTTTATATTTTTAACTTATATGTTTGTATTTAAAATTTTCTGGATGCTGTGAAAATTCTATTCTATGATTTAATACATATTTTTATTATCAAAAATAGTTGTAATCAAATATATGCCTGAAACTTCGACTTTAATCTTTTAAAATGAAATTTGGACATTTCCTTTATTTTTTTGGTAAACAAAGTGCGACATGACAGAGGTTTACTGTTGTAATTAAAACTTGGATTAAATCAAAATGAATGCATACAACTTTAACAATTTAATTAATCTTTTTAAATGAATTTTGAACAATTTCTTTTAATTTTTCAGTGCTTCACAACTGAGGTTTACTGTTTAAATCAGTTACCTGCAAAAATTGTGATATTCTTTATATAAAAAAGTGTTTTAACTGTAGTATAATTTGAGATGTATATTTGACTGTACAGAAGTCATAAATTCCTGTCATAATTTCTTCAAGTAAAACCGTACTTTAGTGTGTGTGTGTGTGTGTGTGTGTGTATCTGATGATAGTTTTCCACAGTGAATTGTATTTTTCTGACTGGATCTGTAATCCGTGTGTTTGCTCTGGTTAATGTGCTGTTGTTCATGATGTATAACTGAAGCTGCTGTTGTTTTCGTCTGCAGCTCCTCAGAAGCCTGGCCGAGTGTTTGACCGTCGACGGCCAGAGTTTGAGTGTCTGGAGGCAGTTATACACCAAACACCTGCCTCAGTCCAGGTGACCCGCATCACTGCTCCTCTTCACTATTAACACACCGAACATCTTATTAAACGCTTTCTTTCTGTGTTCAGTCTGCTGTTGAACCACCTGCTGAAGTCCTGGAAAACACTGCCTCCGAAGGTGAGAGCGCATCACACACACACACACACACACAGAGACTCGTCGTCTCGTGCTCCTCACGTTGTGTGTCGTTGTTTAGTTGCAGAAAAACCTCCAGGACACCATCCAGTCCTTCAGAGTGACCAATGACGAGCTGCAGACCGGCACCAACACACCCGACATTCATGACTGCAACTCGCTCTGCAATGTAAGACACACAAACACACACACACACACACACACACACACACACACAATCTCACATACATGCACACAGACACACAGGCATATAAATATACACATATTCACACACATACATGCATATTCACACACACATCCATACTCGTGCACATCCATATACACACACACTCTCTCTCTCTCTCTCTCTCTCTCTCTCTCACGACACACACAAACACACACACACACACACAATCTCACATACACGCGCATATATATATATATATATATATATATATACACATATTCACACACACACACACACACACACGACACACATACATACATATACACTCACACACACACACACACACACACACATCCATACTTGTGCACATCCATATACACTCACATACACACACACACACACACAAACACATCCATACTCTCTCTCACACACACACACACACACACACGTACACACTCACGTACACAAACATACACTGGCAAATCTGCATAATTATATGGTGTGCAAAAATGAGCTGATTAATTTTACGCTGCACTTGAACGCTCCTCCTCCTGCGCGACACACACACACACACACTGCTGTATTTCTGTATGTTGATCTGCTGTGTTTTACCCATCAGTCCCTGCAGCAGAAGATGAGCGGTCAGGGTTTCCCCTGGTGGCGCGTGCTGATGATGATGCTGGTGTTCGTGGCGGGCTTCATCGCGCATGACGTCAGGTCACATGGCTCGTTCACAGACTCCACCACAGCGCTGTACCTGGAGAGGTCAGGGGTCACCGCCGTATCCCAGCAGGCCTGGAGCAAAGCGTCGCACTACGGCCAACAGGGCGTCAGGTCAGAATGAGCCAGAGATAATCATCTGTTAACAAGTATTCATTGTATCAGCTTTATTTATATCATATGACATGACAGTGCGGGGTGTGAGGTCACATGACTCACGAGTGCGTGCGGGGTGTGAGGTCACATGACTGACGCGTGTCCGTGTGCTTGCAGCTGGTTGGCCGAGAACACGCCGCATTATTACTCGCGCGGCGTGGAGGCCGTGGGGCCGCTGCTGGAGGACGGGCAGGAGCGGGTGAAGGGGGCGTTCGTGGTCATCGCACAGAAGAGCTCACAGCTGCTCCTGTGGACGCAGGAGAACGTGCCGCGGCTCATCGAATGGGTGAGAATCACACACACTCTTCTGTTCTGAGGACACACAATAGTGCAGTAGGGCTGCACGAGTTCAGGAAAATCTTACATGGTTGGTTTAGGATTTAATTTAGCCTGATTAAAAATTTAGATTCCGATAATCAGGGTTTGAGATTAACTTTTTCACTCACTGGGCAATTTGGCTAATGCATTTTTAAGTTACCGGCCATTCAGAACTTCTACTAGCCGAAAAGGAAAAAAGAAGCAATAAACCAGATTAACTACATCACAACTTATATGTATAAACTGTGACATAGTTAATCTGGTTTATTTCTTCTTCTTATTTTCTTTTTCTTTTTGGCTAGTGTATTTGGATTGACAAAATCCTGTCATCCAGCTTCTCATCCTTATCACCATAAATGTGTTTAATACAGTACAGAGAACATAATGTATCTTCTGTAAACCAAATGCTCTTTAATCAGTTTGAATAAGGAAATATATTTGTCATAACATCCTTTCAATGGTTAAAGTTACATCAGCCTTTGCATCTGCTGCACTTTATTTGTTCCATTTCTGTTTTATTGGTTTATCTATTTATCTTTCTTTCTTTTTTTTTTTGAAAGATAATAAATTGTGTGTGTGTGTGTGTGTGTGTGTGTGTGTGTGTGTGTGTGTGTGTGTGTGTGTGTGTGTGTGTGTGTGTGTGTGTGTGTGTGTGTGTGTGTGTGTGTGTGTGTGTGTGTGTGTGTGTGTGTGTGTGTGTGTGTGTGTGTGTGTGTGTGTGTGTGTGTGTGTGTGTGTGTGTGTGTGTGTGTGTGTGTGTGTGTGTGTGTGTGTGTGTGTGTGTGTGTGTGTGTGTGTGTGTGTGTGTGTGTGTGTGTGTGTGTGTGTGTGTGTGTGTGTGTGTGTGTCACTCAGATCCATGCAAACACTCCAGAGAGTGTGTTTCAGTTCATCGAGTACGTGAAGGAGCTTCTGCTGTACATCCATGAGCGCTTCATCGTCCCGTCACTGCAGTATCTGTCCACATCTCTGCAACACGCCTGGAAGAACCTACAGGAGTCCTGCAAGTCAGTCAACACACAACACACACAGTGTTCAGGCTCGACTAGAACAGGTTTTCCTGCTGTAATGTTGATTATTCTCCTCATATTCTCCATTGTTGCGGCTCCTCTCTTCCCAGTCTGTCAGTAACGCTCTGTTTACTTCCTGTCTCTATGAAGCCCCTCCTTCTGAAAAGCACACTGTGCTCTGATTGGTCGGCTGGAGCAGTGTGTTGTGATTGGTCGAGTCTGTTTGGGAAATGCCCCGCCCCTTAATAACCGCCAGTTTAACACACTACTAACTAACTCAACCAGGCCCCGCCCCTTTAATCTGCGCATTAATTATTATAATGAGGAATATTGTGACGTGTTCGTTCCCGGATGAAACACGAGTGCTGTTTTTAGTCCCGAATAACACAAGTTCAAATGTGATATTGATTTTATACATTTCAATAAATAAGAAGTTAATATTGAGTTATTTTAGGCACAATATTGTCTGCTTTCTTCTTAATTATATTAAAATATTTTAATCGATTGACAGCTTTTATAAATGTACATGCTAGGACGTTAGCCAATCATAACAGAGGTTATTTGCATATGTAAGTTCTAAATGGGTAATTAAATATATATATATATAAGCTGTAAATATTTATTTATATTCATACAAATAACCTGTTATGATTGGCTAACGTCCCTCGCATGTGAGGTGAGTAACAGTGGCTCTGAGTTGCTGAACAGTGTTGATGTGTGTGAATGCGGTCTTATGTTAATGAGTTTTGTGATTCAATTCACATTTATTTGTACAGCACTTTTCACAATACACATCATTTCAAAGCAGCTTTACAGAGAGTGCATGAGTCCACATTACAGTTTCTGTTATCAGAGGAAACTGTCTAAGTTAAGTATTTGTGACCCCTGGATCAATTTTATGCCAAAAATCATTAGAATATTAAGTAAGGATCATGTTCATGAAGATATTTAGTAAATGTCCTCCCGTAAATATATAAAACATGTATTTCTGTGAGTGAATGCAGCACAATCGTGAACATAAATGCACAACTTTAAAGGAGATTTTCTCAATGTTTAGATTTTTTTTGCTCCTCAGATTCCAGATTTTCAATAGTTGTGTCTCGACCAAATATTGTCCTATCCTAACACACCACACATCAGTGGAGAGATTATTTATTCAGCTTTATATGATGTATACATCTCAATTTCAGAAAATGGACCCATGTGACTGGTTTTGTTGTCCAGGGTCACATTTCAGAAATATACATGTACAAAGTCACAGCTAAAAATTTATTAATTGAATCCATGTGTTGTGTTGTGTGTGTGTGTGTGTGTAGCGGCGAGGTCTCTCTGCACTGCTTACAGAACCACGTGAGGTCCTTCACGAACAGCACCTGGGTTTACCTGCAGGACGCCACGACCGCCATCAAGAGCCGAGCGCAGGAGCTGCTGTCGCGAGCGTGATGCGCACACTTTTAAAACAGACGTTTCTTCACCTCCCTTTTTTTCTGTTGCTTTTTTTGTCAATTTGCATGAGATTTTATATCTGTTGTACTGACAGTTCTGTCTTTTATGCAGATGTTTTTCTTGGTGTTTATTTTACACAAAGTTGCCAATCCAGGCGGAGTTGAAAGAGGCTGTTTTTACACACACACACACACACACACGCCTCATCAATAGCTCTGTGTGTGTGTTGTAGTAAACCAGTGACGGGCGTCTTGTTCCGAATGAAACATGTCTGGTGAAGGACGGAGACGGATCACTAATGACTACTGCTGCTGCGGCTCTTTACTTGAACACTGAATAATTAATGTGACTGTGTGATTGGATGATTTACTGTTTCTGTCCCATATGAAGCACCAAAAGCGTCCACGACTGAACCTAGATTTGCAAATCAAACCTAAACCCTCTGCTTTTGCCCTGTTTGGGATTTGCCAGAGGTTCAGTTCTGTTTAAGATTAACACATTATCGAAAGTTTGAATCTGGTGTGTGTCCTGTAAGATGAGCTGATTTATTACTTTGTAAATGATTTATAAATAAATCAACCAATGCTGTTCAGTTCTGCTCATTCCATCTGTTTTGTTTCGATTTTCATTGGGATTGAACCCAAATGCTTTTGTTTGAATGTATAAACACAATAATTTGTTGAAGAAAGTATGGAAGCATAAAATTACCATCATTTATAATTAATTTGTGGATTGATGTAAACATAAAGGACTCGAGTATGTGGGTATTGTGAACATTAATAGCGGATAGCATTCAAATGCTTTTGTTTGAATGTATAAACACAATAATTTGTTGAAGAAAGTATGGAAGCGTAAAATTACCGTCATATATAATTAATTTGTGTATAGATATAAACATAAAGGACTCGAGTATGTGGGTATTGTGAACATTAATAGCGGATAGCATTCAGCTAGTTTTCATCCCTTCGATAGCTCAGTTGGTAGAGCGGAGGACTGTAGAGGTGATTCACTGAAAATCCTTAGGTCGCTGGTTCGAATCCGGCTCGAAGGAAGACTTTTTATTTTTATTTATAAAACGGTTATCGTTAGTTCCAGTCCTTCATTTTTATTCACGATAAAACAAGGCCATGACCGCTTCACCCAACGGTCTTATGTATCACTACACGACACCCATAGCAACCACTCTCAGCAACTTAAACACAGTAGTTCTCATTGATAAGCTCGAGTAAGCGAGCGTACCTGCATTTACAGTAGATATAGCATTTTCCTTCAGGTCAGTCTTAATAAAATCTTTATAAATTAATCTTAATAAAAATCCGTTGCAGCGATGACTGACTCGCTCATAAAGACAGTCTTTGCCGCCATCTAATGGCGAAATAATGTAACTTCTGTTGCTGAAGTCGTGTAGTATACACGGTCAGGGTGGGACTATTTTTTCCAGCGGAAGGAAGGATTTTAGTGATTTTTACTTAATACAAGATGCATCATTCATATTTTTTGGCTTTAATATTTGTATTGCGTGTTTACCGTTTTATAAAAGCAATAAGGTACTCGAGGCTAGTGCTGTATCGTGAATAAGTCATGATACAAAGTCATTGAACATGTTTTCGCTGCTCTTGTTGCATTTACACGCTTTAGCCAGCAGGTGTCCTCAGCATGCTATGTTTTGAGTGAAGTTAGTGTAATGATCTAATAATGTAAGAGTGAATTTAGCTGTAGTTTTTTTTTTGTCGAAACAAGCGCCTGAGGTAAGGCTTCTCACCATTTATTCAGAAGGTATGAACGATTCTTTCTGAAAAGTCCGGGGGTTTGACTTGACCTCGGCGATTAACGTTAACTTCTCCAATGTCGTCTGACATTTTAAATGCGCGAGTCTCTAAATTAGAATGGATTCTGATTGGCTCCAAAAATCGTTCCGAAAGTGATCCCGTCGTTAGCTGTGTCGATAACTCTGCTATTCTTTAATATTGAGAACGATTTTTAGAACTATATCTTCATCGTTATCTTGATATCGCGGGCCTTTATTCAAGATACAGCACGGCCTCTCGTAACATTACCTTATTGCTTAATTAACATATTTAATGTGCGGAGTTTAGCACAATACTGATAACATTAACAGTATGAACATATATTATTTAATACACAACCAACTATAACTAGTCTGCTACAACAGTTTAAGCAAATGTTTTTTTTTTTTTTTTAGAAATGTAACTATAGTAGTGTTTATTGAGTTTAAACAGACTGAAAGTGATTTTGACATAGTATAGACATAGTATAGTAGATAGTATATAGTATGCGACCGTTGAAGTACGCGGGGGATTAGCTCAGATGGTAGAGCGCTCGCTTAGCATGCGAGAGGTAGCGGGATCGATGCCCGCATCCTCCACACTTTTCTCTTTATGTGGCGGAAATACGCTTCCATTTTCAACCTCGACTAGCATTAAAAAACAATTTAAGGTCTTCTAGTATTATTTTATTATGATTTACACGCACTGATCAATATAAAATACCTAATTTATATAGATCTGTGTTTACTCGCCTTTTTTTTCCGGTTTACTACGTACTTGGCGTCAAACCAACCAATCGCTGCACTTAAAGCTATCGCTTGAGCCAATCAGCTGGCGCTGCGCTGTCTTGGCGAGCCAATCAGAAGACAGTGCGCTGCTCCCGTGAGTCAGACCGCTGATGACAAGGGGTTTGTTTGGGTTTAAAGAGTCGCCTAGTGATCGCTGACGAGGAAGGAATAAACAGGTATTTTTTCTAAACACAGCGATGACAAATATATTCTTGCTTTGTTTTGTGTTTAGTTTTCTATGCTGCAAGCAACAGATGTGTTTTGTTAGAAACCAGTGCTGATTTTTGTTATTATAAAGCTAGCGAATGCTAATCAACACTAGCCGCTG
>JARPMJ010001756.1:140000-146136 GCA_033366665.1 Phoxinus dragarum
GATGTTACCGGGCAAACTTCTGAAGATCAACATGATGAACATGAACAAGCAGAGCAAGCTTTATTCGCAGGGCATGGCCCCGTTCGTCCGCGCGCTGCCCGTGAAGACTCGCTGGGAGAGGGTCCGGGACCGGCCCACGTTTGAGGTACTACACACACTACACACACACTACACACACGTCCTCCCTCTTCTTCATAAATATACTTCTAACACATCATCATTTCAGAGTCATGTCTAAAAATAATCTGCTATTTTTATCCAGTCATAAATAACTCCTGAATACATTTAGCTCAGTGTGTGTGTGTGTGTGTGTGTGTGTGTGTGTGGTGTGTGTGTGTGTGTGTGTGTGTGTGTGTGTGTGTGTGTGTGTGTGTGTGCAGATGTCAGACAGTCAGTTCATCCTGTCGTTTGTTCACCGCCTGCTGGACGTCCGAGGCGTCACCACGTACTTCTCCTTCTGCTATCCGTTCTCGTACACCGAGTGTCAGGACATGATGCTGCAGCTCGAGCAGAAGTTCCTGAGCGCCACACACACACACACACACACACCGGGTCCCTGCAGGTACTGTGCCTCACGCATCATCACTGCACCTGCACGCTTTACTCCTCCAGCAAACACTGTGTGCGTTATGGCACACTTTTTAAATGTTAGATCTACACTATATATTTTACTGCACATTTTGCATTATTTGTATACTTTTAAATAATAAACACTATATACTTTATTGCACATTTTGTATTATTTTTTAGTATAAGTGTTAAATATACACTGTATATTTAATTGCACATTTATCATATTTTGATTTTTAAATGTTTAAATACTCATTATATTTTATTCCACATTTTGCATTATTCAATGTTTTCAATATTAAGCACTATATATTTGAATGCAAATTTTGCATTATTTATATTTTTTTAAATGTTAGATCTACATTATATATTTTACTGCACATTTTTCATTATTTAAATTTTTTTAATATTAAACATATATTTTATTGCACATTTTGCATTCTTTTCCTTTTCAAATATGAAACACTATATATTGTATTGCACATTTTCAATTCTTTTCTTTTTTTAAATAGTAAACACTATATATTTTATTGCACATTTTGCCTTATTTTTATTTTTTAAATTACAATATTTTATTTAAAATTTTGCATTATTCTAAAAAAAAATGAAACGCTCAAAAACATTATTTTCATTGCCAAAATGTTAAACACTATATATTTTATTGCACATTTAGCATTATTTTAAATTTTTTAATTACTATATTTTTATTGCACATTTTGCATTCTAATTTTTTGAAACGTTAAAAAACAACCTTATTTTCATTGCCAAAATGTTAAACACTATATATTTTATTGGACATTTTGCATTTGTTTCCCTTTTTATACATTATTTATACATTGAAACACATTTAAATGCTTCTTCTTCTTTTTTTAAATAGCTTATTTCCTAAAACTCTCCCAGTAGCGTCTGAGCTAAACGTGTCAGTGCTCCTCTCTCTCTGTAGTCCGGTGGACAGCGTGTACTTCCACCGCGAGCTGCTGTGCCAGGCTCTGGACGGGCACCGGGTGGACCTGATCACGGTCTCGTCGTGTCACGGTCTGCTGGAGGAGCGAGAGCCGCGGCTGGACAGACTCTTCCCGGACCTCAGCACCCCGAGGCCGCACTGCTTCACTGGCAAACGGGTATCACACACACGCTACGCTTGTGCTAACTAGTGCTGCGCGGTACGACCAGAAATCCACATCGTAGTATTTTTCACAATTATACTGGTTTCACGATTTATGACGGTATTATTATCTTTTCCAAGCATGACTGGGTGTTAACCTCATTTTCCACTGATTGAGAGAGCAAATACTGCAGTAGATTGACTCAGAATGCCATATTTTACTGTCATGAGTGAATATTGTAGAAAAATCCACACTAGTATTAATACAGATTTGCAGTGTTACAAAGAGCTCCAGCAGGAGGCGCTGTAGGAGAGACAGAAACAGCGGTTTCCCCGGTAACGACTGAACACAAAGCAGTTTCCCCGGTAACGACTGAACACAAAGCGGTTTCCCAGGTAACGACTGAACACAAATCAGTTTCCCCCGGTAACGACTGAACACAAAGTGGTTTCCCCGGTAACGACTGAACACAAAGCGGTTTCCCCGGTAACGACTGAACAGAAAGCGGTTTCCCCCGGTAACGACTGAACAGAAAGCGGTTTCCCCCGGTAACGACTGAACACAAAGCGGTTTCCCCCGGTAACGACTGAACACAAAGCGGTTTCCCCGTAACGACTGAACACAAAGCGGTTTCCCCCGGTAACGACTGAACACAAAGCGGTTTCCCAGGTAACAGCTGAACACAAAGTGGTTTCCCCGGTAACGACTGAACACAAAACGGTTTCCCCGGTATCGACTGAACACAAAGTGGTTTCCCAGGTAACGACTGAACACAAAGCGGTTTCCCCGGTAACGACTGAACACAAAGCGGTTTCCCCGGTAACGACTGAACACAAAGTGGTTTCCCCGGTAACGACTGAACACAAAGCGGTTTCCCAGGTAACGACTGAACACAAAGCGGTTTCCCAGGTAACGACTGAACACAAAGCGGTTTCCCAGGTAACAGCTGAACACAAAGCGGTTTCCACGGTAACGGCTCATAAACGCTGCTTTATCAAGAAGGATAAAGAAAGATTCAATTGAAATAATATCGAAACTTTTCGTCAGTTCACTTCAGATACATTCATATAAAAACACCCGCGCCGCGTTTTAACTTTGAAACGTACGATTCTCGTGTTTATTCAGCGATGTCAATGCCAACCACAAACAGATTTTCCAAAAGCCAAAAATTCATATCATAACAAAAAATACCGGTATACCGCCCAGCACTAGTACAAACTTACAAACTTACCAGCCGTTACGTCTCCGCTCATCATTCTCTCCTCCTGTGTGTGTGTGTGTGTGTGTGTGGTGTGTGTGTGTGTGTGTGTGTGTGTGTGTGTGTGCGCGCGCAGGTGTTTTTCCTGAGCAGCCGAGTTCATCCCGGAGAGACGCCGTCTAGTTTTGTCTTCAATGGTTTCCTGAACTTTATCTTGAGTCGGGATGATCCGCGCGCTCAGACGCTCCGCAAGATGTTTGTCTTCAAACTCATTCCCATGCTTAACCCCGACGGGGTCGTCAGGGGTCATTACAGGTCAGAGGTCATCTGTGAGCGCTTCTTGTACACTTAGTCAGTGTTTTAAAGGTGCAGTGTGTAATATTCAGGAGGATCTGTTGACAGAAATGCAATATCATAAACATAACTATGTGTTCAGTGGTGTGTAAAGACATTACATAATAAACCGTTGTGTGTTTATTAGCTTAGAATGAGCATTTCTCTCGACACACACCGCGGGTCCGCTTACATCCACATGTTTCTACGGTGGCCCTGAGCGGACAAACGCGTTTCGTCACTATGTTGTTCTTCATGATAAGAAGCGTTAAAGTCAGCGAATAAAACACTGACACAATGATGAACGAGTAACAATAATATTCACAATAACATCGTTTTACTGAATAATAAAGTAAACATAATTTCTTAATTTATCTTTGTAAAGAAACCTCATTGTTTAACTGGCTACTGGCTGTCTCAGACGACGACATCACTTCCTGTCGTCCACCGTAACTTCTGTTCGGTGCAATTCACAACCTCACCACTAGATGCCGCTAAAACGTACACACTGCACCTTTAAATGAATGTAAGTGTTTGCATGTGTTTGCAGGACGGACTCCCGCGGTGTGAATCTGAACAGACAGTATGTGAACCCCAGTCCAGATCTGCACCCCTCCATCTACGGCGCCAAATCTCTCCTGCTTTACCACCACATGCACAATCGCCTCGGCAACAACGCTCCCTCCGCCCTCAAAACCTCCAACCAATCAAACCACCACCCTTCCTGTGACCACGCCCACTGAGCTAGAGCGCTGTCTCAACCAGCGCAACGAGGCGGAGCGAGGAGACGAGCCAATCCCGATGCAGCTGGAGGAGAGCTGGGAGAAGGGCGGAGTCGAGAAGGAGGCGGCGCCTTGCGATGAGAACCAATCGACGCAGAGCAGAGGCGACGCCGCTGTAGTGACAAGCCCCGCCCCCTGTGAGCAGATCCCGCCCCAGGAAAGCGGAGTGGCGTATTACATAGACCTGCATGGCCACGCCTCCAAGAGAGGATGCTTCATGTACGGCAACAACCTGACGGACGAGAGTCAGCAGGTGTGTGTGTGTGTGTGTGTGTGTGTGTGTGTGTGTGTGTGAGAGTGACATACGAAAACGACACATGGTAGCTGTGTGATCTCACTTTCATGTATTTTTTTGCCTAAAATTTCTAGCCATAAAAATACATTTATTCATTGTTAAACATTCAAATTGAATTAGTTGTTTTAAATTTAATTTTTTTTTTAACTGTTTTAAATTTAATTGATTATTTTAAATGTTTTAAATTAAATTAATTATTTACAATGTTTTAAATGTATTCAGTTATTTTAAGTGTTTTAAATTTAGTTAGTTTCAATTTTCAATGCTTTCCAGGTGGAGAACATGCTGTATCCGAAGCTGATCTCTCTAAACTGCGCCCATTTTGATTTCTTGGGCTGTAATTTCTCGGAAAAGAACATGTACGCCCGCGACAAACGCGACGGCCAGTCGAAAGAGGGCAGTGGACGTGTGGCCATTCACAAAAACCATCGGCCTGATCCACAGGTACAGGATAAAACTCAGTCAAATATTAAAGGGACAGTTCATCCAAAATGAAGATTAGCCCATGATTTACTCGCCCTCAAGCCATCCTAGGTTTATATGACATTTTACTTTCAGACCGAATACAATCAGAGTTATAGAAAAAATATGTCCTGGAAGAGAAGGTTTATAATGGCAGTGAATGGCCATTTCTGTTTTAAAGTGCATCTATCATCATAAAAGTGCATCTGTCCATCATAAAAGTACATCTATCATCATAAAAGTGCATCTATCCATCATAAAAGTGCATCTATCCATCATAAAAGTGCATCTATCATCATAAAAGTGCATCTGTCCATCATAAAAGTGCATCTATCATCATAAAAGTGCATCTATCCATCATAAAAGTGCATCTGTCCATCATAAAAGTGCATCTGTCCATCATAAAAGTGCATCTATCCATCATAAAAGTGCATCTATCATCATAAAAGTGCATCTGTCCATCATAAAAGTGCATCTATCATCATAAAAGTGCATCTGTCCATCATAAAAGTGCATCTATCCATCATAAAAGTGCATCTATTCATGATAAAAGTGCATCTATCCATCATAAAAGTGCATCTATCATCATAAAAGTGCATTTGTCCATCATAAAAGTGCATCTATCCATCATAAAAGTGCATCTATCCCTGATAAAAGTGCATCTATCCATCATAAAAGTGCATCTATCCATCATAAAAGTGCATCTATCATCAAAAAAGTGCATCTGTCCATCATAAAAGTGCATCTATCCATCATAAAAGTGCATCTGTCCATCATAAAAGTGCATCTATCCATCATAAAAGTGCATCTATCATCATAAAAGTGCATTTGTCCATCATAAAAGTGCATCTATCCATCATAAAAGTGCATCTATTCATGATAAAAGTGCATCTATCCATCATAAAAGTGCATCTATCATCATAAAAAGTGCATTTGTCCATCATAAAAGTGCATCTATCCATCATAAAAGTGCATCTATTCATGATAAAAGTGCATCTATCCATCATAAAAGTGCATCTGTCCATCATAAAAGTGCATCTGTCCATCATAAAAGTGCATCTATCCATCATAAAAGTGCATCTATCCTGATAAAAGTGCATCTATCCATCATAAAAGTGCATCTATCCATAATAAAAGTGCATCTATCCCTGATAAAAGTGCATCTATCCATCATAAAAGTGCATCTATCCATCATAAAAGTGCATCTGTCCATCATAACAGTGCATCTGTCCATCATAAAAGTGCATCTATCCATCATAAAAGTGCATCTATCCATCATTAAAGTGCATCTATCCATCATAAAGTGCATCTGTCCATCATAAAAGTGCATCTATCCATCATAAAAGTGCATCTATCCATCATTAAAGTGCATATATTCATGATAAAAGTG
>JARPMJ010001757.1:0-22500 GCA_033366665.1 Phoxinus dragarum
TATGACCTTCACAAAAAAGTAGCAAATACATTTTCTTGATTACCTCTTCATTGGAAGTTGGAGCAAAAGTTGACTTTGTACCCTGCACACCAATGGGAAAAATAGTACAAAATATATATGTTTTAATAGCTACAAAATAGTTTTTCAACTTTTTACTCTCTTTTACTTTTCTTTAGCTCTCTGCTATTTTTCCATACTCTGAAAAATCATATTCTGTTCTGTCACATTAAATTATATTGTTGTTCACTTGCAATGTTTATGTATTCCCTCTCCTACAAATCATAATATTTTTCACTAGTAAAATTGCTAAATTATTCTATACCAGCAGTTATTATTCAATTCAGGTCACAAAAAAGTATGTGTCCTCAGGTAGTGATATATCATGTTTGTCATTAGTCGTGTTTGACATTTGCATGCTTTTAGCTGTCTGTCTTATGCATGGCTTGTTACTTTTGAAACATTTTTATTTTCTGCATGATTTACCTTTATTTCTATTACGGCTTGTGCTCTATTGCATGCATGCATATTGCATTGGGGTCAAAGGTCAAAGTCGTTGGAGAGTTGTAAAGGAGAAGAGAAGAAGGATAGAAGGATTTCATGGGGGGTGAATGGAACAGACAACAGGAGGAGTCTGGGAAAGAGACGTTTCTCTGAGGAGCTTAAACGCAGACGTCATACGGTGGCTGGAGATATGAGGTAACATGGACCAGCTCCCCCTGCCCATGTCTTCACCTCAACCACCACCGGATAAAACTTTATCATTAACTAATACCAGAAACAACAACAAAAACAACATCTAGAATTGAGCAATCATATCTTATTTCTGCTGATTGTGCTTTTGAATTTTATGCACATTCTGCATTGTTTTACCGTTTTGTTTGCTAAAGGAACTATGCAAATCGAGTAACAGCACCCAGAAAATGTATATATAATCTTCCTCATCTAGAAGGCTGGCAGACTATTGCAATCTGTCATACTTCACTGGGACTTAATGATCCCAGTGATCCAGGCACCGTAGTCGGCTCTTTAAAATGGAAAAAGCATGCTCGACTACACCACACATCTGGAGATATGCCCAGTTATAGAGTTCTTCACAAGCTTTCGATCCTCAATTGATGAATCACCGCTGCCATGATCAGTAGAAATGTACCAAAAAAAAAAAAAATCCATTTACAGTACCACCTGCATACCAGGTAATATTGCAACGTTAAAAACATATATATTTTTCTATAAAAAAGAAGACTAATTTACATAGAAAGGAGGCAATGACAATGAAAATAATGAATAGAGGATAAACGCATTCCTTGTACATATATCATTAAAAGCCTTAAATTAACTTTCTATCTTTTCTGTCTATTCTTGTCTCTTTCCTAACATGTTTCGGGCTTCACTAACCAGTTATATATCTTCATAATTTCTTTAAAAAAAAAATTATATATCAGTTTAAAGCCACACACTATGTGTCACTGGGTGAAGTCTGCTTAGTTCAAACAAACATAGTTAACTTGAAATATTTTGCGATGTGATTGAATGTGTGTGAATTTTATTTTTTAATTCTTTATAGTTATAATGCATGCAACTATTATTACATATAAGTTGACTATGATCAATATTTGTGTAAGTTCATTTGCCACAGCCGTTAGAATGAGTTGAGTCAGTGAAGACAAAAAGTGGTTAAAAATAGCGAAAAACTTTAAAGAAATGTTGACCAGTTTTATTTCTAAAATAGTTACTATCCCTTGTACATCCATATTAATTTAAAATGTTGATGTAAAAAAAAAACGTATGTGCATGTTTTGCGTCAAATATACCTTAATACCTTAACTTTTACCAACTCTTCATATTTTATTGGAATATTTTTTTCTGCTGTCTTAAAATTATCCTGTACACTACATTTAGTTTGAGACAAGGTTAATTGTGCATGCTGTTTGATTTCATTTGTATCATTTGTATGTTTTGCTTCATTCACATGCCACTCTGTGTGTGTCTATGTGTGTCCTGTGTATTGTGTGTATTAGATCCCTCTTTGCATGCCTCACCTCATACCTCCCATGCTTGAATACTGAGCCAGCACTGGATCCTCCTAAACCCAGAACCCCGTCTGCTTACCCCTCTGTCACTGGCACTGCCCTCCAGCCTGTGGAAGAGAGACCTACCTCCTTACTTCCTATCCCCACCCTACATCCTACAGACAGGGGATTAGGTTGTAGACATGATGGGGAGAGTGCAACTGGACAGTCCTGCAGTACCTTGACACAGTCAGAGGGTGCAGACACACGGCAGCTCCTCCGAACCCCCAGGGGGCAGCAGAGGACATGGCTGCACTGTCAAAGTGTGATGCTGTGTCATAATACAGACAGTTTGAACTCCTGATCCGAAGATGTTGCTTTTTAATGAACACAGTTCTATTAAATCAGATGTAAATCAAGTTTTAAAGATTTCATGAATCAAAACACTTTTGTGGCTTTTAGACACTTTGTGTTAACTAGTGTACTTCTAAACACAATTCACTTTAAGTAGGTCTACACTTTTAAACTCTTCCAGGAAAACAGATCAGAATACTGATATTGATTACATTTTTGTCCAATCAAATGCTTTCCAGAAGAATGAGAAGTATTTTTCACATAGGGATTTTAAAAAAAAAGTTTACTTAATGCTTGTGAAGTTTAAGAGATATAATCATGAACCAAAACCAACCATCTACTAGGTATATCAATAATATTTTGTTTATGATTTTAAACAAAAAATAGTTTGAAAATCAGACAAAAAGAAAAAGGTGCGAGAGTTTGTACTTAACAGCTTCAGTGAGGGAAATAACTACAATCCCATGAAGCATTGTAAATGGCATAGTCAAATAAAAATGGAGAAATATACAAATATTCATTTTAAAGATGTTTGATTATATTATATGTTTAGAAACAATTGGGTTTATTGCAAAATATGCATATTATGCATACAAATATTTAAGTAGTTTTTGAGTGCTTCATGAGAGCAATGATTCTCTGATTGGTGGAGATTTCTGCAGAATTATGGGTTGTGTAGTTTTTCACCAGAATGACCCTGCTGAACTTGATTGTGTAAAAAATATGTTGAACATTTTAATAATGCAGGATGATGGCTTCAACAAAAGCATATATCATTGATTAATAACCTCATAGCTCGCAGTTAGTCTGTCTTTTAAATGTTTAGAAATTACCATTTAAAATCAGTTCCCCCAAGCAGAAAATGAATGATATTTGTACTTTCGGTACTTACAGTATTCCACCTGCAACAAAATAGGAAATCACGAATCATGACGTAAACAAAAGGCTATTAGCTATTTTTTTTTGTTACTTTTTTTTAATCTGTCTCGCTCAAACTCAAAACACAGGAACAGGTGTGCTTGTCAAGTGTTGTCATAACTAGAGTTGACTAGTTTTGACTACTTTGTCATGATTCAGTCTAATTTTATGCAGATGATATTGTCCAAAAACAGAATTAGAACATTCTCTCTTCCGTACTGGCTTGTGCAAAATAATGTGATTGGACAAAACCAGCTATTATTTTGTGCTTAGATTAGAATCAGTAACGTGGTTTGTAAGCTGTTTTAGCAGTGTAACGTTACATAGCTACATCTTGAAAAATAATAAAGCATTAAGATCTTGAATATGGTTTTCAACAGTTGTCTCTCTCTTACCTTTATGTATCAACTGATTTGTCTCAACTCATCTCTCTTTTACAGTCGTCAAGTCAGAGCCTCGTCTGGTCGGAATATGCTAAAGAGCACAAGTGTTAGTGGTGACATTAATACATCAGAGCGAACAGACGGCAGCCAGTCTGACACTGCTCTGGGAACAGTCGGGACCGGAGCTAAAAAGCGCCGCTCCAGCCTCAATGCTCGATTCGTGGCTATTGTGGGAAACCGTCGCAGCCGAAGCACCTCACAGATCAGTCAAACGGGTCAGTGTCTTTAGCGCACGTCCTGATTTTGCAGTCAGACTCGTTCCTGTTTATTTTGCTGATCCTGGAACAACATTCCTGTCTGAAAACTTAATCCTAACCATATCCCTACCCCTAAACCTAACTCTATCCATGAGTTATCCCTAAAATCAGAGGGAAATAATTGGTGAATAATAACACTTATGTAGAAGCACCTAACCCTGGTTGTAAGCCTAAACTTAAGATAAACTGTAAACTTGTCTCTCTCAAATCTGATTGGTTGATTGGAATGTTGTTCCAGGATCAATAAAGACTCAGGTTCTGCGACTGTAGCATATAACACAATAATTGTTGACAACAAACCTTGAAACTGCCACATTTACAATGATACAAATATTTCCAGTCCAATATTTCACACTTTTTTATTTATCAAAGAATACAAAAAAAAATAATCATGGTTTCCACACAAATATTAAGTAGCACAACTGTTGTATAAAAAAAAAAAAAAACATAATAAGAAGAAATGTTTCTTGAGCACCAAGTCTGCATATTAGAATGATTTCTAAAGGATCATGTGACACTGAATACTGAAGGAGTAATGGCTGCAAAAAATTCAGCTTTGCCATCACAGGATATAAAAATAGAAAACAGATATATTTTAAATTGTAATAATATTTCATAAAATTACTGTATTTTGATCAAACAAACAGCTTTGGTAAACATAAGTGACTTCTTTTTAAAAAAATATCTAAAAGACCCCAAAATGTACTTCAATTAAAAAAGTTTGTTTAGATGTTTTTGAGGTTACCTGACATAAAAAAAACGTGTGTTTGTCCTAAGAGATTGGTAGTGTTTTCACTAGACAAAACAAGAGGACACACAAAATGCAGTGTCATAAACATTAAGCCTACTTTTCTTTTTTCAGCCTTTGATCAGTATCCTGCTACGAGTTCAAATGTATGCTTTAGCTATGGTTTGTTTGTCCTCATCAAACCTGAATAGCATCTTTTCAAAAGGGGGCACCTGTGGCCATTTTAGTACTTTCAGATGTCAGGACTGACTCTGCATTGTTTGGTATAATAAGACTTTCCATCAGGCGACTCATGCCACTGCCACAGAGCCTGTTTCTTTTGAAAAAAGTCTTGAAAGCACATTAGAGGAGTCGTAAGACCTGCGGGGGATCTGCATTTTATTCTCTCTGTTTTATGTAAGACAAAAGTGACTCAGGAGGAGACATGCCCCCCCTCCCCCTCGTTTTTTTAAGACAGATAAAGGGGTGGTTAACGCAGTACGGTTAGCTCTCATCCCAGTGGGAGCTACAAGCACTATCAAATTATTTCGCTGTCTGCTTCAAACATCCAAAAGGATGTAGCATGTTAGAAAGATAGTGTGCAGCTTGACCGGAATTGTTTAGAAAGGACATCGATCTCATTGAACTCTTTAAAAATGTATCACAGACAATCATGTAAGAGAGATACAGATTTTTTTTTTCTCCAAATGAGTGATACAAACTTCTCTTAAAAGTCTTAAAAGTACATTTCTTTATTGTTTGTGGAATCTGTCCATCTTCAGAGGCGTCCAATAAGAAGTCGAAGGGCAGTCAAGGGGACAATCCAGCGCAGTCAGGAGACGGGAATGGCTGTGGAATTGCAGAGGAATATGAGTCGTCAACCCAGCCGAGAATCCAACAACGGAAGCACGAACAGTTACAACTCAGAGGGCAGGTAAGTTTCCTTCTCGTTGCTTTATTAGATTATAGTTTGTAATATTTTTAATGCAGCACTTCTCCCATGAGAGCAAGATTGGCACTGCATTGGTCCACGCACTTCTCCAAACATCTGTTACGCGTTCTCTAAAACAACATGGAAAAATGTGTTCTTGTTATCTTTTCATACCAATTGCCAGTTCTTGTATGTACATGTCTGTCCCAAAGCAGGGGTCAGTTGGAGCAATTTCCTGTTCCTGTATTTACAATGATCCAAATGTTACATATTTTTTTCCATTCTGAAATGTCCCATCTTAAAGCGGGATTATTACTTTCTAGAAATAGCAGCCTCATTAAGTGCTGTTCCTTTTATACAAATAACAGTCAGTAAGGCATTGCCATTATGGATAAACATGTAAACATGCTTCAAAAAGACTTTCGGTTTGTGGGAACACCCATGCCTGAATACAAACCCACATACTTTGGATACATTGATAATTTTAAAGAGACCAATTAAAAGGAAATTGATCTCCCAAACTCTCCGATCCCGTTACTAGATTTTTTCTTTTATGAATCTACTATAAGTCAGTAAGAACAACAACACCTGCAACACCTTTTTTCATTACAATGTTTGTCTTTGTCAGTCCAATTTTTCCAGCAGTTCGAGTCGAGACTCAGTTCAGTGACTTCCTGGATGGACTGGGCCCTGCTCAACTAGTCGGTCGACAAACCCTAGCCACGCCAGCAATTGGTACGATTTTCTTCTTTTTGACTTTTTTCTATCTTTTTTTTTTTTTTTTTACTTTTCTCCCTTGTACAGTAGCATCCTATCCTTATCCCATTTGCTTTCAATTGTTTACCATTTATTATCCAGTTATATGCAACTGATTGTGATTTAATTTGATTAACTACACAAGTAACTGCATACTGTATATAAAAATTAGCGAAGAACCAGTATAATTGAGCCATTATGTTATCTAAGTAGACAAATGAAAAGACAATAGTGTACACAAAAATGCTTTAGAATTTACTTTATTTTTCATATAATTCAACATAAGCTGGCCTACAGTTCATAGCAATTCATTTAGCAATCAAGTTCTTTTTAAGATAGATTTAGAGACGTTCACATTGGATACGTTTCAGTGATCCGTCTATGCTATTTTTTAATCACCAGTCTATAAAATCATATGGACATCATTTACCACTGCATCGTGTCACACTGTTTTTAACGTCTCTTTTCAAGACTTGTGTCAAGTTAAAAACAGTTATGTTGTATTCTAGGTTTTTTTGTACTAAATACAGTAAATTACATTTACAGTCCCTAATTTACTGACTTCAGTTCGAAATACAAAAGGTAACTGTCTTGGGAAATAATGTCAAATAATGTTTTTGCATGAACCATTTGAATAAATCCATTAAAGGTGCCATGTGTAATTGTCTGGCAAAAAAAATCAAGTCATACTCCACATTCCATACCAGATGGGGGCAGTATACCTCACATATCAAAATATGTGATGTAGGATATGGTATTTTATAAATCACACACTATAAATATGATAAAGAAGCAGAAACAGATAGTTGCAGTAAAGTAAGATATTTTAATAAGTTGAAGAAACAATAATGATTTGTGACACACACACACACACGATTTGCGCATTGCCATCATGTGTGTATTACAGGTAACGTTACATTGCTTCCTGATATCACGTGCGCAAACACAAATAACTATTTATATATATATATATACTACAGGGCCGTTGAATGCTTGTATCTGATAACCGTGAAGCTCTTGTAATTATTACTTTACCCAACCTCTCCATGTCGAGTGATGCAGTAAACATCAGACAGCGCACGTGAACCGATCATCTCTACTATAGTAAAAAAAACACGAACACTGTTGAAAGATACAGTGGGCTACAAATGACCTGTTCGCACCACAAATTGTTCTCCGTCCTTAGCGACCGAGTTATTGAATGTGAAACAGCCGCTGCTGTCGTCAGCGAGCAGCACACTCTTCAGACAACGAGGGCGCGCGCGCCGTGTTGATACCCTCCGTTTCAGTTTCTCGAACCCGCGCAGTGCGGCGGTCAGAACACGGAGACCATTCTGCCCCTAGCTATGCGTGCGAAAGCATGGGGAGCGATCCCGGGCGTGTCAGAATGGGTGCTGAACGTTGTAAAACAGGGCTATGCGCTGCAGTTCGCTCGCCGTCCCCCGCGCTTTCGAGCCCGGACCGTGACGAGCGGTCCTTTTCTTATCTGATCTGATTTGTGCTTCAGAGCGCGGTGGTTGTAGGGGTCTCTTGCCAAAGGCTTCAGCCATCCTTCCGCTCTCTTCCCTGAATTGAAATGAAGTAGTGAGCTGTACTTTCCACACGATAGACATCAGGTTCAAGTATGCCCACAAGCCGTGCGAGTTATTCGTGTCGTGTATTGCAGGTTGGCTGGTGGTTATGTGCCCCGCATACCGCCTCCCATGGCCGAAACTGGTATTACGACACCTGTCGGGCCGTGGCTAGAAATGCTAATGCTAATTAAGGTTGATATCTCTGCAGCACTATAACTTGACATTTTTTTAATGACATCATTGCCCTTATTTCTTCTCATTCTTTTGATGCGTGTAGCTCATTTTTGGATATTTTTACCTCAATTTTTACACATGGCACCTTTAAGCAAATGTACCGTTTAAATAAAATGGCCAATTTAAGTTGGTTTTATTTGCATATTTTGTGATGTCCAGGTGACATTCAGATTGGCATGGTGAATAAGAAAGGCCAGTTGGAGGTGGAGGTGATACGAGCACGAGGTCTCATCCAAAAACCAGGATCCAAATCGCTCCCTGGTGAGTCCTTTCTGATGTATTCTGACCTCACAGCTTGCGATTCAAACTCCATATGTACAGTATCATATTACTCAGCCACATACTGTAACTCATCAAGCAGTATAGGTGATACAGAAAACAGCCAAATTTGCCAGCTCAGTCATACTTGATATGTTCAGTAATGTCAGTAGTATACATTGTGTTGATAATTGCCTAATTTGATCCATTCTGTTCAATCATAGCTCCGTATGTCAAAGTCTATCTTCTACACAATGGGGCATATGTAGCTAAGAAGAAGACAAAAATTGCACGCAAGACACTTGACCCGCTGTACCAGCAAGCACTGCAGTTTGAAGAAAGTCCGCAGAGTAAAGTGTTACAAGTGAGTCATGTGGCTTTTTTGCCTTTTTTCTACGTTTAGTTTATTTTTTCAGATTCTATCCTCTTGATGATGCAGTTGAACAAAACTTCTGTGAGAAAATGTAATTGAAGCTGCATGGGCTGCATGAAAAAGACAATTGTCTAATTTAAATAGATCACATTGTTGAAATTATATATTATTAACTTTGATTATGTGACCTGAGAGTTCCATCCACTGATGAATCAATAAACAAACTGTTGTTTTCATCCTATTAGGTAATTGTCTGGGGAGATTATGGGCGAATGGACCACAAATCCTTCATGGGAGTTGCACAAATCCTACTAGAGGAGCTGGACCTCTCCAGCAATGTCATTGGCTGGTACAAACTTTTCCCGCCTTCTTCCCTTGTCGACCCAACTCTTGCCTCTATAACTCGACGTGCTTCTCAGACATCCCTGGACAATTCACCGGCACCTCCGGGGGTTCGATCGTAGTGGACTAACAATATAAAGCACAGTCAATACAAGCTGAGAGACAACAAGACAACAATAAGAGCCAGGCAGAAAATGCGATGAAATGACACAAAGCTTTGGTCAAATCTGACAATCACTCCTGTGACTTTGTTTTTATGTTTTCCTCTTTGTGGGTAGCACGTGTTCTGCCGAATTTGTTTGTTTCTCTCACTGTTTGTTGCGTGAGATTTAGTGCTGTCTAGCACACTAGCACGTGGGAAGCACCGCTTTAGGGTGACATAGAAAGCAGGGTGATATTCTGTCAAGTCTTCATTAAAGAAATGTACGTTAGCTAGTTTTTAACAGAGCATCAGAATGTATCAGCCCAAAAACAAAGGTGACCTCTGACCAAGGGATTGTGGGGCCTCAGCCGAGGCCCTGTCTAAACCCCGTTTGTACTGAAAGTCAAAGGTCAGCCACTGGAAAGACGTAGGGCGTCCCCTGGGGAGGTTTTCTGGAAGGGCAGGGCCTTTCTTGGTGCCTAAACCTGGAGGACCCAAAGCCATGGTTCATATCCTCCAAAAAGTTCTTCTGTTTTCAATGCTTGTGACAACTAGCAGAGGCCACTCTCTTCTAGAAGTTATTTTATATTTGTTTAGTTTTATTTATTTATTTATTTTTAACATCTCTGGCACATTTTGATGAAAATCAAGAGGTTTGTGTTGTCCAGTGTGCTGTGAAAATGACAAGAAATGTTAAAAAAGAGATTGAAGACAACGTATCTGGAAAAATACACATTTATTTGCACAGTATACATTTTTATTTACTGAAACGATTACATTATCCTACAGTCCATTGCATACATCATCTTATTCAGTGAATTCAATCTGATTTGTAGGTATTTACACTTATCATTAAATGCATTTAAAAAGTATATATTTAATTAATGAAAAAAACACTATGTACCAAGGTAAACATATTTGTGTACATGTAAGTTTTCTAATTTAGGGTCTTTGGTAAAAGAAATCTATACAATTATGTTTCCATCTGTTGAGTAAATCTTGATACATAGAGTTTTTTAGACATTAAACTAACTTTTTTAATTTGTTTGATGGTAAGTGATTAAGTGTACATTTTCCTTTTTAATATATATGGTTTTGCAAAAGCCACTTTCAACTTATACCACCCTGAGGTCACACGATTGACTCAAACTATTCAACAAGCCCTTGCACATATGTCTTTATTTTAAATGAATAATGCAAGCACAAAAGCTTGATTTTTAAATGAGATGAGAAAAAAAAATGCAAATTCCTCTTGTGTGTCTCTATAAATGTTGAAGTGACCAATCAGATTTTGCCATCACAAACATAAACACCAATCATCTATCAGGCCACTGGCCCCTCCCTCCAGTGCAGAGGAGCAGCGCATGACTCGGATCAGTTCCCAGCTGCATGCACATTTTTGTAAAACAGACTACACAAATGTTAAAAAGTAACAGAAATAGATATGTGTTAGTTCAACATACTGTAGGCCAGCTTGTATGTTGCATGTACTGTACAGTTTGCTTGTACTTGAATATAAGAGATAAACCAAGAAAAAGAAGCCATTTGCTTTCACTCAGACTTTTCAGATCAGCTTAAAAAAATAGTCCATGTCCTCCATTCGGTGCTGAATGTTGCAACATTTTTTTTCCAAGTTTTTAATAATTTATTTTTAGCCTTTTTATATACCTTTGGGGAAATGTGCTGTACTGTAACACTGAACAAAAGCTAACCTCCTTCCTGTTTTACAGATTTTACTGAATCATAATTTACATCAAAACCACAGAAATGAACCTATAAAATGTGTATACATCCAATCAAGTTATTCAAGAGTATACCGATATCAAAACAGGAAATGTCAAAAATATATCATACATACATAACCGTATACATGTTAAATATAAATGTAGATGCACAGAGACTAATTAGCGCATGTGTTGTAAATATGAGATAACCATGTGGTTAAGCCATATTTGCAAAGGGGCCAAGGCTTACTTTTGAGAACAACCATCCCAATATGGGACCCGCTGAGCGGACACCTTTCTTATCATATGGGTCCAAATCTAGAGCTCTCACTGTCACTTTTAGAGGGCCGAACCACTCCGCTCTGAAGCTGTAGCCAGATCGTCATTTTCTCTGTGCTTTCGAGCCAAATTCTTCACCTCTGCTATGAACACGAAATCAGAAAAAAAGATTGTTTTTATTCATGAGAGACAGGTTTTATTTTACTTGATCAGTATTCTTGAGTAGAGGGGAAAACAATGCTGACTGTTTACAACTCCTAGTATGTGTTTCACTGAGATGATGAAAAAGAAAAAGTATTCACTGCAACATTTCTGTTTGTATACAGGTGTGGCTCATATGATGTGTATGTTTTATATTTAAAAGAAAAAGAAAAAAGTTAATTTTTATTATTTCCAAATAAAAAAAAAGTGTGTGGAAGAAATTTTCAACCCAGTGTTTATGTTCTTCTCTTTTTCATTTAACTTTTTATGCATCAACAGTGGTTAGACAAACAACCTCAGCCCATATATTATCCCAGATTTGAGAAACACAGATTAGAGTTACACTAACACTGCTAGAGTCACTACTAGAGTCACTACTAGAGTCACACACTAGAGTCACACACTAGAGTCACACACTAGAGTATCTACTAAACACTAGAATAAATAAATGTAATCGCTTTTGACCTCAGACTTTTCTGACCCATACATTTATCGTGTACTAGTGCATTCATATAGTGTTGGCTGACATCTTGAGATTTGATTTAGGAACAATAACATCTGTATGCAATATGTTTTGTACGACCTCATCCATGATGGAATTGGCTATCCCTCAGGATTTTCCACTAATAATGTTTATCTACATGGTTCATAAGTAAAACAATAGCAAACAAAAACAAAGTTAAACATGAATAATGTCACATGAGACTGTTATACATACAGTACCGGTCAAATGTTTGGAAACATTACTATTTTTAATGTTTTTCAAAGAAGTCTCTTATATGATCCTCAAGCCTGCACGTATTTGACCAAAAATACAGTACTATTGTGAAATATCATTACAATTTAAAACAATGGTTTTCTATTTGAATATACTTTAAAATATAATTTATTTTTGTGATGCAACGCTGACTTTTCAGTGATCCTTCAGAAATCATTCTAATATGCTAATTTATTATCAATGTTGGAAACAGTTGTGCTGCTTAATAGTTTTTCTATTAACCGGTGATACTTTTTTTAGGATTTTTTTTTTTTACGAAAAATAAATAAATAAATAAAAGTAATTATAAATCAAAATATAAATCGTTTGTAACAATATACAGTTCAAAAGTTTGGGGTCAGTCCTTTTTTTGTCTTTATTTAAACTAATAGTAAATTATTACTTTTATTCAGTAGAGATGTGTCAAATTGATAAAAAAAAAAAGTGACAGTAAATATTTATATTGTTAGAAAAGATTTAATAATAAATGCTGTTATTTTGAACTTTTCCTTTTTGAACGAATCAGAATCCGAAGTGCAGATCGATGCTCTAACGGCTAATATTGCCCACAACCCATTGCGCGCTGGACTAGGATTCGATTAGAACTGTCACTACTCGATCCGTACCGGAAACACGATCTGTACTGCGCATGTGCAAGAACGCGTCTGCTTCCTGTCTGAAGTATGTCGAAACCATTTACGGCAGTTGTTGTTCGACACTACGGACACTACCGATCTTTATCGTAAAAACTATCTTGACATAATAAATACAGTTTATTTTACATATATATATATATATATATATATATATATATATATATATATATATATATATATATATGGTTTGACCAAGTGTCGAGGTGTCCGTGAGCAAGACACCTTACCCCAGCTGCTCCCGACGAGCTGGATGGCGCCTTGCACGGCTGAAGCCGCCGTCGGTGTATGAATGGGTGAATGTGAGGCAACATGTAAAGCGCTTTGGTGGCCATTGGGTCTGTGAAAAGCGCTATATAAATGCAGTCCCATCCCATTTACCATTTACCAAAATGTGGCACATTAAATTGATTAAATAAAAAAAAATGGAAAGATTAAATAAAAGTACACTAAATAGTTTACATTTGCTAGATCCCATATAGGAAATACAGATGTGCATTAAGTGTATTTATTTTTTCAAGGTTTGTTCTACTTATTTCAGCATACTTTAACAAATGTCTGCACTTAAGAAAACACACAGAAACACACAGGATAACATTGTTTATTTATTTATTCATTCATAAATCCATCCATCCATCCCTTCCTCCCTCCATCCCTCCATCCCTCCCTCCATCCATCCATCCCTCCCTCCATCCATCCCTCCATCCATCCCACGCACTCGCTCACACACATGCACTCTCACACTCACACACACACACACACACACTCTCTCTCTCTCTCTCTCTCACACACACACACACACACACACACACACACACACACACACACACACACACACACACACACACACACACACACACACACGCACTCTCGCTCGCACACACACACACACTCACACACACACACACGCACTCTCACACACACACACACACGCACACTCACACACACACACACGCTCTCACAAACACACACGCTCTCACACACAGGCTCTCACACACACGCTCTCACACACACACACGCTCTCACTCTCGCTCTCACTCTCACACACTCTCACACACACGCTCTCACACACACACACTCTCACACACACACACTCTCACACACACACTCTCTCACACACACGCTCTCACACACACGCCTCTCACACGCACGCTCTCACACACACGCTCTCACACAAACACTCGCTCGCACGCTCTCACTCTCGCTCTCACACGCTCTCGCTCGCACGCTCTCGCTCACACGCTCTCACTCTCTCACTCTCACGAACATGGCATTTACCTTCAAGCCTTGTTCATCTGCACAGTATGACAAAAATGTTTCCATGTCATCTAGACACTGGAATATAAACAAAAAATCATCCTTTGCTCCCTCCAGGACCTTCCTCAGGGCATTTTGTTGTTGATCACCGTTCATCTGCAGAAAAGCAGGCTCTGTCACCTCCTTACGGAATAAGTCTCTGTGACTGCGTACCCAGTACAACGCTGTAAGAAGGTCTCTTACAATGATTGGCTGTTGCACCTGGTGAAGTAAATATATATGATGGCACAAATTTGGCACAATTTATCCAGCATGCATGCAACTTCTTGATATATGATAGATACAATTATTTACCTTATTAGTGTCCTCTTCAACCACAACTCTTTTGTTGAGCGACAGTTTGGTGGTGGTGGATTTTGACACCCTAAAGACAGGCTCAAGGGTTCCCTGAAGGAGTTGGGATGCTTCTTTTGTCCAGTATGCAAACCTCTGTCCATGCCTTTGGAAAATATGTAAATGTAGGCACTCTATTTGTATAAAACCTTTTTAGTGTCACTTTTCTAACAGTGGCTAAATACAGCCAAGATACTGAAATTTGATCTGTAGTGTCTGTCATACCCTTCTAGGCAAAACCTCTCCATCAGCTGAATGCACCACCACTGGCGAATCAATGGCACCTCCTCCTAAAAACACACAAAAAAAAAAATACAAAAAAATTATATATTGATACATACGAGGAGTTTGATGGCATACTTGTGTGAAAATCCAGCTTACCTCTGTGAATATTAATGGACATGAAGTACAGGTACTGAGAGCATACTGTGAAATACAAATTACACTGTAAGACTTAGATTTTTATTATCTAACAGCTTTGACAAATTGATTATTCTTACCATCAGCATGTAAACAGCACAGGAATTCTCTGTACACTGTTGAAGAGAAACCTGTAAAAGGAAAAGCACATCCACAGTTAGTTTAAAAACAACTGCTAGCTTGTTTGAACATTTATACATGCATACTTAAATTAGCTTTACAGTTATATCCTTTAAAACATACCCCAAGGTCTCTTCCTGTTTTTTCAGTCCAGGATCCTGGGTCAATGGAGCTAGCAATGTGTCTAGCATTCCAAAGAAAACACAAAATACATAATATGTATTAAAAATGATCAGTTCTGTATACTGAGAACGAGGCTCTTAAATTAACTGGAAGCCTGAGAACGAGGCTCTTAAGTGTTTATGTGAACTTGAAGCCTGAGAACGAGGCTCTTATGTGAACTTGAAGCCTGAGAACGAGGCTCCCTTTGTAACCAAATAACATGCCTGGAACTAGGCTAGTAAATTAATTATCTTTAGTCTCAACCTAAATATGGTTCTGTAAGTCTCATCTCCAAAACCATCAGGGCGAAGAGAATCAAGAAAAAGAATCTCCCTCTTAGCTACCAACATAACCTGCAATGGGTATTTTGTTAATATCCATGAAAATAGAATGCACTAACCCTACCTGTTGAATTTAAAGTATTACAGCTAGAAAGATTATAGAAAAAAAACTCAACACAGAGCAGATAGTGATCCGCTTCATCCGGCTGGCTGCTCCAAGCTGGAAATAGTATGACATCCTTGGACCTCACCTTTTCCTAATAGTATTGGAACAAAATAATATGCAATAATCATATACTTCTGTGTTCCCAATTGAGTTCTTTCTCGGTTGATGAGTATATGATAGCAAAAAAACAACTTACAGGCAAACAATGCACTGGGTCCACATTTTTGTCTTTCCAGGTGGGAACCACATAGAGGTCCACAATGTGAACATTTTTTCCCTTATGGAAATAACAGTATAAGTTACTGAAAATGCATAAATCAAAATAAATAATTTTAAAAAGAAGATATAATAGAATGAACTGTACATGTCTTTGTGCAGCTTCTTCCACAATCTTAAGGCAAGCATTTCCGATCTGAAATTAATTGCAGAATGATTACATCCCTGTGAAAGCTGCCTTGTGGAACATTATGCATTATCTGGGAATTCTTTTTTTGAGCTGTAAACTAAGACATAAACTAAGACATACGCACATTTGATTCCATGCACTGGCTTAAACCCAGGCTCCAGAAGTCTTCTCGAGTGAGGCAAAATTTGCCTTGCTTCACAATCAGTTCTCCTGACGGACGATTTTTGTCCAACACATACTTTAACTAAAAACAAAGAGGATTTGACATGATTAAGTAATGGTTATCATTTAAATATACAAAGTGTCACTAAATAGAAAAGAATGCTCACCAGTTCATCTTGAATAGGGCCCAAGTCCTTCTCCCACTTTGCACCTGAACAAGCATATGGATGCTCTATCTGCCACTCAAATGTTGAGTAGCAGTGGTCCTGGAGAAACATCCTCTCAGTTGGTCCATCTGATGATACACAAATACATGACAATTAGTAACAAAAGGAATTTTGTGGAATTAAAAACAAAAATCCAATATTTCTGAATTTACCATGTAATTTTAAACCGTTTTATACAAAGTTTATCGAACACTCTTACTTTTCAATCTGTAGTATGTCCTCAGTCTTGACACATTGACCCTCTGGCAAGTGGACCCTTTCGAAATAGTGGCCACCCCTTTGGAAGAGATGCTGGCCACTGTAAATGGTCCTTTGTGCTGACTGGCAAATGTGTCTCCTGTCCGTCGTTTCTTGGGGTCCCCTGAGAGCAGAACATCATCACCGGCCTGAACTGAACATACTCGCACAAACTTGCGCTTGCGATTTTGAAATGTCTTTTGTTGCATGCCCTGTGCGTGCTCTATGTTGCGAAGAACCTACAAAAAAAAGAACAGTAACCAAAAATGAAAACTCATTGAAAAGAAATACAGAATTACCTGGTCTCTTCTCTTGATGGGATTTTTCTTCTTCTCAAAAACATTACATTCTCCACATCTCCAAAGTGTAACAGTAACATACGTTACATGTAAAGCAGAATCATAGCAAAGAAAATACATAGATCAGCCTCTGCCTAGGTCTAATTCTGATAGTATTCACCACTTAATTTACCTTTATTATTCAAAAACAAACCGTTTCATTGAGAACTTTCATCTTGTTGACTCTGGTGTCAATGTCATCTTCTGGGTCAGCAACATCAAAATCATCTCCCATGGGACAGGCATTCATGACCTCCGGCAGACGTGGGTGTCGATTGAAGAGTAAAAAGTATGGGCTGTGTCTAGTGGAGTACTGATCACATAGGAAGCTTCCCATTAAATATCAAATTTGTATTAAATGAAAAAACTCCACCCGTAACATTAAATGTTAAATAAATTAATCAATTCAGTTTTCTCATCCACATCTAACCGTAGATATTATAAAAATAATAAGTAAACGTGTTAAGACCTGCTTTGCAGTGTTGATACCGTACACCACAGCAGGAAGGTGGAGGTCCCAGTCATTGTGGTTGTCATTAACATACTTCCTGAGAGCACGCTTGATATTCTGATTGGTTCTTTCATCCTGTACATATCAATGCATTTATAAAGTTTATGAATAATGGCAAGCACGTTTTGGTGCGTATTTCACAAAAATGTTGCCACAGGAAAGTTTTTTTCCAATGAGCCTGTGTTGTGAATAACCATAAGACTACAATAGATCTTTCAGGACAGATATCCTGTATTAGAGTTACCTGTCCGTTGGTCTGGGGATGGTAAGCACTGGAGACAGCATGTTTGATGTTCAGCGTACTGAAAATGCTGCTGTTGAGCTGCAGAGGGATCATCAGTTAAATTTGCAAGACTGGAGTAATTGTAGACAACAACATATATGTTGAGAGTGACTAGAGAAGGGGGAAAAACAATTAAACTTTTACAAAACTTCACCTTGTTGACAAACTCCTTCCCTTGGTCTGTAATGATTTTCCTGACCATGCCGAACAAGTACAACTTTGTGGTTACAATTGCAGACACCTCAGCTGCTGTCTTAGATTGCAGGGGTTCTGCAATCACCCACTTAGTGTACAGGTCTGTCATGGTAAGGACATACTTGTTGTTGCGTGCTGTTTCTGGCAGTGGTCCAATCAAATCCAAACCAAGCACCTCCCAAGCTTCTTTTACCTGCACGGCAAAAAATTAGCATTAGTCAAATGCTGGTAAACCTGTACACAAGCTTGAGACTAGCTTGATAGTCTCATCAGTATGTTAAAACATTGTAAGCAGTACCTTAATTGAATGCAAGACTGGCACAACAGTCTTGATTGGGTCATTCAACTGGCAGCGGTGACAAGATCTGACCTAAAAAGTAAAAAACATTTTAACAGAATGTCTAGAAAAATAGACACATTCTTAAGAATAACTATAAGATACCCATTAAGTATATAAAATTACCCATTCTTTCACGTCCTGGACAATTGTAGACCAATAGTAGCCAGCAATAACCCTGTTTTGAGTACCTCTGACACCACTATGATTGCCAGTCCCAGGGTTATTGTGGCACTCCGTAAGAACAGATCTCTTCTTTTCCTCTGACAGGACAACTAGCCGCATGTACTGCCTACTGGGGCCGGTGTAGAAGAGGTTGTCGTCTGTTTTAAAAGGAAAAAAGAAAACGTCTGAAAGAGTTGAAGTTCAAAGTAAATAGAAAAAGATCATATTACTATCTGATATCTGACAGATTAAACTACATTAAAATCACTTGTATATTAATACCCAGATAAGGGAGCTGAACAAGTACAGTTAACACAACTTGATATTTTAAACAGATTTGTGAATTTAGCACATGAGGTTGTACCAGTCAGTCAGTTCTCTTCTTTTTTTTTCCATTATAAAATCTCCTAGTTCTTATACCCCCCGGTTTCACAGAGAAGGCATAAGCTAGGCCCAGAGAGTAAAATGCATATTTGAGCTGTTTTAAATGAAAGCAACAGATACTGATATTATATCTTAAAATATGTCAGTGCCATTGTTTTTGTCTCAAGATACACACCAGTAATGTTTATTTTTCTAAGGTACGTTTATAAGGGTGTCTACAGATATAAGCAAGTTAAATTTAATACTTTTTAAGACCTTTTTAATGCCACTTTGAATGCAATTTAAGACCAAATCTGTGATAGAAATACAAATTACAGATTATATTACAAACGTATATGTAATATTTAATGTTTAACCCCTTATATTGACATAGCCATTACATATTTCTTATACTAAACCTAAACTAATCTTGACAAACTATAGGCTATATCATTTGAAAGCTAACAATCTCCAGTTTTAATTTTTGGTGACTGATTTTCAAAATAAATTACAGAGGAGCCGTAATTTATCAATTTGCAACAATAATATTTTCATACTCCTAAGGCGTGTTTAGACCTTTATTTTAAAATAGTGATGAACATGAAAAATCATGAAAGAATGGTAGAAACCTCAGTTTGTTTTCATGCCAAGAGTTCAAAAGATAGCATCCATTCAATTCTTTTAGAAAAAAAGGTCTGAAAATGTTTTAAATATAAAGAAAAAAATAACAGATTCAGCATTAGTGATGTGGCAGCGAGCTATAATGCACATACATGATCTTTTGTGTTTCTTAGAGGTTGAATTCCTTTCAAAATCTGCCAAACTTCCAATACTACTTCTGAATAGGATGTCTACTTCATAAATTGTATGAAAATTTTAAATAAAAAAAATAAAAAATAATGCTTCAGATCACTCAAACAACATATGGAAATGCAGGCGCCCTTATATGGGCAGTAATGTCAACTAACGCTAGTGAAAAAAAGTTTGGTCCTGCGCCCAAACTAAATCTCACTGAAAGATACACTTTTCTCACTAAATCTCACTTTTGAGATATCAACCTAAAACACAACTTGTTCGGATTTTTGGCTTTTGATTTTTTTGTCCACCAGGTTTTGTAATTAACAGTAATAGTAAATAATTACATTTTTAACATTGTAACGTTACATTTTCATAAACTCTTTTGAAATGCCAAATATCTTCTTTAAAACAAAACCAATCTTACATATATATTGCAAAGCATTCTTGAATCACAACCATTTAAGTTCGGAATGTGCATTTTCATGTCTATTAAAAAAAGTGGGGTGCCGCTTAAGGGATTAACCTAGGTAATTGAAGTAATTTAATATTAACTACTTGTTTATTGAACTAAAATCAATGTAACATTTGCAATCGTGATAATATTCAGCAAAAATACCTCCCATCATGTTATGTTACTTAACTATATCATATGTTATAAATTAAAACATTTTTTACCTCAGTATATTATATTATACATACAATAAAAAAATTACCTTTGATGATAAAATTCGCAGATGCCCGTTTCACTTTCCGACGCTCTGCATCATTGTCAGGAATTTCTCCTTTTAAGAGAAATTCTTGAACTTGCACATAAAATGCAAAAGAATCCATATATCCGCAGATACAGTAAACTTACAGTACAAATCGTGACGACAAGTACAGCTCGAGTAGTGTAGTGACAGTGACAGTGACGTCGTTGTCGTAAAAACGTTAACGATGACAGGAAGTGGCAGCAAATTTTGCGTTCTTGCACATGCGCAGTACAGATCGTGTTTCCGGTACGGATCGAGTAGTGAGAGAAGCATCAGAGAATGTCTAATAAGACGGGCTCTGGAAGCATCCAGCTGCAGCCCCGCAGACTCACTTCTGGCTAGACACCAGTGGCTGGACACCAGTGGATGGACAGCAGACGTCATTTCCTTTTCAAATTGACGTCATTTCCGTATCGTCATTCACTTTTCAAATTTGAAGCGCCATGCAGATGTCAGCGGTAAGAAAAAATAATAAACTGTCGATGATGATAGGTCATGTCAGAATTCAAATGCACAAGCTATTTAAAAAAAAATCGTATTGTTTTCAAGGTACTGTGTCGTGTTTTTTAAAGGTATTAGTGAACTGGTGTGCCTCAATTCTAGAGCTAGGTTGCTCTAGGTTACTTCCCCCACAACCTTACGGGCCTGACTGTGGCATCTTCATTCTGATGGTCAGATTGTGTAATTTCCAATAAATATTGCAAAACCATGAAGTGTTCATTTGATCTGGATTGTTTGGTAAATTGTCTGATCATGTATATGAATCTATGTATATTTTAAAAAACAGAAGTGGTTACATTAACAAAAAAAATAAGAATATCCAAATGGGCAAGGCAAAAAACTGTGGTCAATTAACATGTACAAGTCTGTTGTATTGACAAAACGTTATAGTCCATTGATCTAGGCTGAATTTAAGTCACAAAGAATAGTGATATGATCAAAGAATAGTGATATGAAAAACGTGGGCAGAGCCAGTAATAGCGGCGGTAGTCATGGCGACGTAGAGTGACAGTCGCGCAAGCCAATCACTTGTTTCGTCCCGGTAGGAATTAATGAGCTGTGTTTTTTGAAGATTAAGTACACTATAGTCACTCAATTTTTATACTCTCTTTTTCAAAGTACTTACATTTTAACTATGTATTTGTATATAAAGACAGTTTAAGCCAATTTGAAAGATATTACACGTCAGATATTAAAGACGTGTGCAAAAGCCTGCAAAGAATGCTGTCTATCCACTGGTGAAAACAGAAAATAAATATTTTGAAAATATAAAATGAATATATGTCAATCCAGAGGTGAAAACGGAAATTAGCGGCGAAACGGAAATGACGGAGAAAAAGGAAATGATGTAGGCTGTCTATCCACTGGTGTCCAGCCACTCATAGATATCATATAGATAGACGCCCTATCGACCGCTACTGCCTATTAGCGCGGTCGAGCCGTGGGGCCGCCATCTTAGACCGGTCACCCGCTCCACTCAGTGTATTCTGTATGGCCGGTGCAATGAGCTGTCAGCGCATTTAATTAATCATAACTCACTGAAGACCCAACTGATTTTCATGCGGGGTTTTTTTCTGCAAATGTCATTCATGTAGCTATGATACAGGACACATGGTTCGGCATATTTTAATATTCATAGTAGGCTTAACAGTAATATAATATTCTGATATAAGATATAAAGTGACCAGACGTCCAAAATCATAATATGTGATGTAGGATATAAGGTAGGCTACCGGTATTTTATGAATCACACACTATAAATATGATAAAGAAGCAGAAACAGAGTTGCAGTAAAGTAAGATATTTTAATAAGTTGAAGAAACAATAATGATTTGTGACACACACACACACTCTCTCTCACTCTCTCTCTCTCTCTCTCTCTCTCTCTCTCTCTCTCTCTCTCTCTCTCTCTCTCTCACACACACTCGATTTGCGCATCGCCGACGCCGTCATGTGTGTATTACACAGGTAACTTAACGTTAACGTTACATTGCT
>JARPMJ010001757.1:30000-146120 GCA_033366665.1 Phoxinus dragarum
GCGTGCACTCAAACCGGGAGTCACAGCCAAAAAAATGCAATATGATTATTTTATACAAATTTTTGAGACATTTCTATGTATTTTGAAGTAATAAGCTTTTTGTTGGTCTTATATCAAGTCAAGTCACTTTTATGTCTATATCACTTTATACAATACAGATAATATCAAAGCAGTGTCACAGTGATAAACAGGAAAAACTGTAGCAGAATCAATAGTCGTAATTTAGCTCAAATTTAGCTTTTACAGTTGTAATAAATATTATTCAACCCCCATTGCAAATCAGGTGTATTGGCAAAATGTACAGACTTTCAGCTGTTTTCAATGAACAAATCAAACAAAAGTAATTGAAATCTCTCAACACAACAAATGTTTGAAGTGGTTTCTCCCATTTCAACTAAAAATGCTAATTTTAATGACTTCTGCAGTCTCAAAATGATTCACCCCCCTGGAGAGAATACCTCACAACAGCACATATCTGCAAAACAGGTGTTGTCTCAAGCACACCTGATGCAACTAATAAAGGGCTTCATTAGTTGCACCAGGTGTGCTTGAGCTAGAACACATGAAATATCTGAACTGGCTAGGTTTGTTGAGTGCCACATTTGACTGCATGTTGGAAATGTGGCTAAGTCAAAAGAATGGTCCAAAAAGTTAAGAGAAGATATCACCCTTCACAAATGGCTTTTGATTTGTTCATTGCAAAAAGCTGAAAGTCTGTAATTTTGCCAAAGAACCTGATTTGCAATGTCACCTGCTTCTCTTGCCATGGTTGCCCTTTTGGGTATGCTGCCTGTTCACCCACCCTCTAAATCGAGTATTACTTCGGGTAAGCAATTTAAAAGAAGAATATAGCATAGTATCTCTCTTTGTTGCATATCTTTTTTTTATTCCTGATCAACACAAAAGCCTATTTTTTATGCAAGCCTGTTTTAATAAATGGTATAGGTATAAATAAATATATTATACTTTTGTATAAATTATAAAATGAACACATCTGTGCACCTGCACAGATAAATTGCCGACTGCCTATCTAAGCAAACAAACAAAACTACAATTTAGTCAGATTTTCTCTCCTTCAATGCGAAGACACATCTCCTTGCTGACTCTGAAGACGAGGAAGCCTCTCTACTCGCCATCGAGAACAGCCTCCTGCAGCAACGGCGCTTTTTTAAAAAATTTTAATTTTTTTTTATATCTTTATTTATATAGCGCTTTTTACAATACAGATTGTATCAAAGCAGCTTCACAGTGATAACATGAAAATTATACAAAAAATAATTTCATCATCGTCCACCTTTAAGGCAGATCTATAATATTGTTAAATATTAAATGTCCCCAACTAAGCAAGCCAGAAGGTAAGGCAACAGCGGCAAGGAACCAAAACTCCATCAGGTGACAGAATGGAGAAAAAAACCTTGGGAGAACCCAGGCTCAGTCGGGGGCCAGTTCTCCTCTGGCCAATGAGTGAACAGTGTATGAAGTTCAGAATGAATCAGAGTATTTGTCCAGTTCTGGTTGGTTGAAGTCGGAGTGGAGAGGAGGAGAGACTGGTTGACACTTCAGGTCAGCGGCGTCGTCGTCGTGTCCTGGCGCTGGTCCTTCATCAGATCTGGATACGGCCTGGTTCCGGTGGACAGCAGTAAACCTCGGGATAGACAGAGAGACTAATATTAGCGTAGACGCCATCCTTCTTATGATGTACCAAGTACATCAGGATTACGGGAAGTGTTCCCGGTCCCGGCTGTTCTAAACTATGCAGCCTAATTATATAAGTCTATAATGTGTTATGTGTATGCTAGGCCGAAGAGATGTGTTTTTAGTCTAGATTTGAACTGACAGAGTGTGTCTGCTTCCCGGACAATGGTAGGAAGACTGTTCCAAAGTTTTGGTGCCAAGTAGGAAAAGGATCTACCGCCAGCAGTCGATTTTGATATTCTAGGTATTATTAACTGGCCGGAATTTTGAGATCGCAGTAGACGTGAAGGACTATAATGCGTTAAGAGCGCGCTCAAGTACTGCGGAGCTAAACCATTTAGTGCTTTGTAAGTGATCAGCAATATTTTACAATTTATACGATGTTGAATAGGCAGCCAATGCAGTGTTGACAGAACAGTGCTAATATGGTCATACTTCCTGGTTCTAGTAAGAACTCGAGCTGCTGCGTTTTGAACTAGCTGTAGTTTGTTTATTAAGTGTGCAGGGCAACCACCCAGTAGAGCATTACAATAATCTAGCCTTGAGGTCATAAACGCATGAACTAATTGTTCTGCATTATTCATTGAGAGCATATGACGTAAATTCAGATATATGTTTAAGATGGAAGAAAGCGGTTTTACAGATACTAGACACATGACTTTCAAATGAAAGATTGGTATCAAAGAGCACACCCAGGTTCCTAACCGACGACGAAGACTTAACAGAGCAGCCATCAAGTGTTAGACAGTACTCTAGGTTATTACGTGTGGAAGTTTTTTGTCCAATAATTAGAATCTCTGTTTTTTCTGAATTTAGTAGTAGGAAATTACTAGTCATCCAATTTTTTATATCAGCTATGCATTCTGTTAATTTTGTGAATTGGTAGGTTTCGTTAGGTTTTGAAGAAATATACAGCTGAGTATCATCGGCATAACAGTGAAAGCTAATTCCATGTTTCCTAATGATATCTCCTAATGGTAGCATATACAGAGTGAACAGCAGCGGTCCTAGTACTGAGCCTTGTGGTACGCCATACTGAACTTGTGATTGATAAGACATCTCTTCATTTACTGCTACAAACTGATAACGGTCAGATAAGTATGATTTAAACCATGCTAGTGCAATTCCACTTATGCCAACATAATGTTCGAGTCTATTTAAAAGGATGTTGTTGTCAATGGTGTCAAATGCAGCACTAAGATCCAGTAATACTAATAGAGAGATACAACCACGATCGGATGATAAGAGCAAATCATTTGTGACTCTAACGAGAGCTGTCTCGGTACTATGGTACGGTCTAAATCCAGACTGAAAATCCTCGCAGATATCATTTCTTTCAAGAAAGGAACACAGTTGTGAGGATACTGCTTTTGACAGAAATGGCAGATTAGAGATCGGCCTGTAATTGACTAGTTTTGTAGGATCAAGTTGCTGTTTTTTAAAAAACACTGCATGGTATGGTACGGTTCGGTACGGCACGCTTTGGCGCGTTTCCACTGCATGGTACGGCTCGGCTCGGTTCGGTACGGCTCACTTATGGCGCATTTCCACTGCATGGTACGGTACGGCACGGCTCGCTTTGGCTCGCTTTAAATGGTACCACCTCTATTGAGGTTCCAAGCGTACCGTACCGATACTAAATGTGACGTGAAAACACTGCAGATCACTGATTGGTCAGACAGAATCGTCACTTCAGCGTCATTGTATTTGCGATACGAGACACGACTAAATCCGCTAGATTTAAATAGCCAGACAACAGGCAAACGCGGTAGCACCTGTTTTTTTTAGAGTATTTACTTGACAAAAGAAGTAAAAAAAAATCAAACAAGAAATGGCTGAATCGTGGTCAGTGGACGAGGTGCAGACGTTCCTCTCGTTGGTTGCCGAGGAGCGGATCCAGCGAGAGCTGGATGGGGCAATACAGAATGAAAAAGTGTTCCAAGAAGTAGCACAGCTCTGCACACGGCTACCACCGGACCCAGGGATGTAGAGGCTAAAAGCACGTAAACGCCGTTTGGGCACCTCCCAAAATTCTGAAATAGCGTTTATCCACCTCCAAAGTGCGTTTATCCACCTCCAAATTGCGTTTATCCACCTCTATAGCATATAGTTCCTAAGCCATTTTAAATTAAGCTTAGGCTATTAGTTTCATATAGTTTCAGAGGTTAAACCTAAGACGAAGTATTTTATATTGCGCTGCATTACTGTCAGTAGCCGCACGGGTTAGATCATAATAATACAGGGCTAGCCTAAGATTATCACAAATAAACACAAGATTTTGACGCATATCCAAGCGTTTGTGGAGCGGAGTTTGAGCGCGCACTGCATGGCACGGACGCGCGGGCGCGAACACTTGCATTTCCCTATCAACAGTGAAACAATTAAAAATACTCTATCATTTCTGGTCATACAGAAACTAAAAATACATTATTCGCAACTACTTTTATTTGTGTAAACTCGCAATAACAAGAAAACGTTGTGCTTTTGTCAAATCAAATAAAACAATCAGCCGCGCTTTCATGATCTCCGTGAACTGGAGCGCGAGAACTGAAACTAAATATAACCTATGTAGGCTAAAGCTTGAAATGTCCACTTTAAAACGAACAAATTCGAATCGAAAGCTAATAGGCCTGGCCTACCTTCTGATTATGTAATGCGTATGAAAGGTGCATTTCTCTCTAAAGGCGCGCCCGCTTAACAGCGGAGATGGAGATATGTTTTTAGCCGACACTGATTTAGAAAACAATAGTTTATTAATAAACAATTAAAATGCCTCGTTATTTTTTTCAGACACATTTATTATCATTAGCCAATAAATCACCTTTCTGTAGGCTGTGGTTCCAGAGATATATGGCTCTTCTCATTCAGCACTGCAGGAATAATATAATTTCCAGGTTCTAATTTTGTCTTAGAAAAATAAATCAACAACAACAAAATCCATATTAATTTGTGAATATTTTAAATGTTTAATTAAGGTGCAAAAAGTAATAAACAAAAATTCGTCAATATTTATTTTTTTTGCGCAGCATTTGGTGTAGCCTAGGCTAGGCTACAGTTCAAATTAAAATTTTGGTGTTCAACTTTGCCTTTTAAAAATACAACAACCGTTTTCGTTTTGTAATTAACGTTACGGGTAAAAAATATTTTTGTTCTCTCTGTTTTGTCATTTTGTAAACTTTATAGATTTCAACCATATTATTCATTCTTGAGTCTTTTTAACAATAACTTAGATTAATGTATGAATTGAATAGTGATTGTGTGACCTATGATGAGGGAACAACCAGTGATAACCTTGGTAGTACCATCAAATGATAGCCTATAGCGATGTCATCAGGATATATAAATACACCGTAGGCAGTGGCCCACCTTACCACCAGAATTTATAGTTTACCCACCTCTTGTTTTACCACTACACCTCTGACCGGACCTACGGTGTAGAGAAAATAAAAAAAATAAAAAGTGACTACCGAGCCAGTAGAGGCGGCAACTATTAACGATCAGTCCCACCCACTTTGAAGCGGTAGCCTACTAACTGTAGTGGAAAATCAACCGAGCTAAAGTGAACCGAACCGTGCCGTACCGAGTCGAGTCGTACCACGCAGTGAAAGCAAAGCGAGCCGAACCATTCCGCGCCGAGTCGAACCGTACCGAGCCGAACTGAGCCGTACCATGTGGAAAAGCGCCATAACATGCACGTTGTCGATTTAGATGATTTGACGAGTTTGCAAAATTCTTCCTCTCCTATAGCAATGAATGAATCAAATTTTCCCTCAGGGAGACTACAATGCACTTCCTGATGCGATACTGTATTAGACGGTTGCATAGTTATAATTTTGTCCCTGATATTATCGATCTTATAAGTGAAGAAGTTCATAAAGTCATTACTGCTGTGTTGCTTGGAAACTTCTGGGCTTGAAGCTTTCTTTTTCGTTAGTTTAGCCACTTATGTTTATTTTCTTCTAATAGGGTTGAAAAATAAGCAGATCTAGCAGCTTTTAAAGCCTCTCTGTAAGCAATCGAGCTCTCCTTCCATGAAATCCGAAACACCTCTAGTTTTGTTTTCTTCCAGTTGCGCTCCATTTTTCTGGCTGCTCTCTTAAGGGCCTGAGTGTGCTCGTTGTGCCACGGCGTTGGACTATGTTCTTTAATCTTCTTTAAGCGCAGCGGAGCAACTGTGTCTAAAGTGCTGGAAAAGAGAGAGTTAAAAGTTTCTGTTGCAATATCAAGTTCTTCTAAGCTATCCGGGATGCTGAGATGATGAAACTGATTAGGAAGATTATTGATAAAGCAATCTTTAGTGGTAGAAGTGATCGGTCTAACATATTTATAACACTGAGTCGGCTTTGCAGCCTTGGCTAAGTGTAATTTACATGAGACTAGATAATGATCTGAGATGTCATCGCTCTGTTGCAGTATTTCAACGGCATCAACATCTATTCCATGTGATAGTATTAGATCTAGAGTATGATTACGACAATGAGTCGGTCCTGACACGTGTTGTCTAACTCCAATTGAGTTTATAATGTCTTTAAATGCCAATCCCAATGCATCTTTTTCATTATCTATGTGTATATTAAAGTCACCAACAATTAGTACTTTATCTGCAGCCAATACTAATTCTGATAGAAAGTCTGCAAATTCTTTGATAAAGTCTGTATGGTACCCAGGTGGCCTGTATACAGTAGCCAGCAGAATTTTCAAACGTGATTTATCGTTTACACTATATATTTTTACATTAAGCACCAACACTTAAAAATAATTATATTTACAACTAGATTTCTTAGTGGTTTTGAAAATATTACTATAAATTACAGCAACACCTCCTCCTTTGCGTTTCAGACGAGGTTCATGTTTATAACCGTAATCTTGTGGGGTTGATTTATTTAAAGCAATGTAATCGTTTGGCTTTAGCCAGGTTTCTGTTAAACACAGCACATCTAGGTTATAATCTGTAATCATATCATTAACTATTAGCGCTTTTGAAGTAAGAGATCGAATATTCAGCAACCCAAGCTTTATCATTTGCTCATTTGTATTATATCTGTTTTTTATTTGTTGAAGATCAATTAAATTTTTAACCTTAGATGGGTTTGAACGTATTTTGGATTTCTAAGTTCGGGGAACAGACACAGTCTCTATATGATGCTATCTAGGTGATGATATCGAGGCTTCACACCTCGCAGCTGTTGTGTTCACTTAACAATGTTGATTGGTAAATGCCTACTAGGGGGAGTTGTTTTATTATGTGGGGAACTGGTATGCATGGAAGTGGGAGAGAGAAAGTTGTTTTTGGACATGCAATGCTAGTAAAGAGACATGTGAGTTAACTGAATGTGATCTCTTGATTTTTGTGACTACACAACAAACTGGCGACGTAGATGGTAGTTAATCTTCCTCCTGCATACAATGTCCTGGCAAACCTACAATCTCATTTGGAATATGGACGCAAATGTTAGAGAACTACCTGTTGGCAATTCATGCAGAGGGAGATGACTGGCCGGATACTCGTAAGCGTGCTGCATTGCTTCACTGCCTCGAAACAAAAGCACAGAGAATTTTCTACACTCTTCCTAACACTGGTACGACTTATGTATTTACACTTACGGCTCTCAGGGCGCACTTTGTACCAAAAGTTAATGCCATTGTGGAGCGATTGCAAGATCAAAGCCCTCACTGGACACTGGTCGGTGGCAGGAGCCCTCACTGGATACTGGTCGCGGGCTGGAGCCCTCACTGGACACTGTTCGGTGGCTGGAGCCTCCCTGGACACTGGTCGGTGGCTGGAGCATCCCTGGACACTGGTCGACGGCTGGAGCCCTCACTAGACACTGGTCACGGGCTGGAGCCCTCACTGGACACTAGTTGTGTGCTCGAGCCTTAACTGGTCTCTGGTCGGGGGCTGGAGCACCCATTAGACTAAGTTCAGGGGCTGAAGCCATCACTGGACTCTGGTCAGGGGCTGGAGCCATCACTGGACTCTGATCAGGGGCTGGAGCCATCACTGGACACTGGTAGTGGGCTGGAGCCATCACTGGACTCTGGTCAGGGGCTGGAGAAATCACTGGACACTGGTAGTGGGCTGGAGGCTTCACTGGATTCTGATCGGGGGCTGGAGCATCCATTAGACTAAGTTTAGGGGCTGGGCCATTACTGGACTCTGGTCAGGGGCTGGAGCCATCACTGGACGCTGGTCAGGGGCTGGAGATGCAGAGCCCGATATTTCTTGTCTGTCACATTATGAACTGCATTCCCCACAATCGTTGTCTGCACTTATCACTGTTCATTGCACCCAGCTGTTCCCCGTCATTGTTCCCAGCTGTTCCCTGTTAATCATTGTTAGTTCTGTGTGTATATATACCCTGGTTGTTTCTATGTTTGTCACAGAGTCCTTGTTATATGTCCCACCACTTCTGGATGTCTGTTTCTTGCCCGTTCTTGTTTTGTTATTGTTTATGGATTGCTTATATGGTTTTGACCCCTGTCTGGACTGGTTGTGAGTACGGATTTTCCATAATAAATACTGCACCTTTACCATACCTTTACCAGATCTCGAAGATCAGTGAGAATGCCTGCAAGATACAGAGACTGAGTTTCCATATACATGCTGAGTCTTTGGAATTTTGCACGTATTAAGTTCAGATTACATAGTTTATACACTGTAAAAAAAATGTAACCTCTCCAAGTCAAAATATTCTGACTGGTCACATCTAAATGTTTAAATTGGCCCAAGTGAAATTCTGTAAAATAAATTGAATTAATTTAGAGCCCTGCACGGGCCTCAAATCTAGGCCCTAGCCCGGCCCTGGCCCGAGACGCTCAGGCCCTAGCCCGGCCCGTGTCCGACAGCTCATCATAATTATCAGCCCGAGTCCGACCCGAGCCCTTTTTTTTTTTTTATATATATATATATATATACACAGCTGTTACAGTAGCCTGGTCTAGGGCAAACTTGCTATTTGCAGCCATTAAAATAGGTTATTTTTGTTAGTTATGTTTCTTTTCATTTCTTTAATTTAGACAAATGTTCGGTTTCTTTTTGTTTTTTTATTGAAGACCAAGCAGCCGACAGCGAGTTAAACATGTTTGATCCATTTAGCCTCTCAAATCAACACTTTACTTGGCTACAATAAAATCCATAAAACACCTTAAGCATATCACACATAGACAGTTATAGTTTAAACGTTTATTATAATTTTTTAAAAGAGGCAAACTGCTCTGCTGCTCACAGTCGCAACCAGGGGCGGCTGGCCAATAGAGGGCGCTAGGGCGCCGCCCCCCCATGAGCCAGACCACAGTTTATAAGCCCCACTAATTAAATAAATAAGTAAATACGTACATAAATCATACATACAAATTGTCAGTATTTGTGTGTTTAAGATATTAAATACACCCAGTATATGTGAAAAATATGATAGAAATTAAAAATGTCTGCTTTTTCAACACGTCTCCTCCACCTGCGTGCACGTCTCATCAGCTCTGGGGCGCTGGAGAAATCGCCCCAGAGAGGTGGGTCTGTGGAGCAGCTTAGCCAATTGCTGATTTAAGATATACATGTTTGACATAAACTGTAGCCAATCAGCGAGCTCAAATCTAGTCAGCTATGGGCGCTTCTGTTAGCGCCCCAAGCTGCGCGTGCCCGCCCGCGCCCGCGCTCATGCGCGCCTATCTCGATCAGACAGCGGTCTATCGGCCTGGCTAGCTGGATGCGTCATGCTAATGCCTTGTTTTGCTTTCCGGGATTACTTTTTAAAACAACAGGGACAGATCCAACATGGACAGTTATCGAAGTGAGGGATCTGTCTGAGAAAGTCACTAAACTTTTTGAGTTAAATTTCAAATGCAAATGGAAGGTTTGTGCAATTTGTTTGTTTTTGTTTAAGAATGCGAACAGTCTTGCAAGTTAATATGACATTAAATAATTACTGACTTTTTCACAGAGCACTGGTATCATCCAGTTTGTGTTAAATTGTGTTTGGGTGGTTAACAATAATTATTTGTAATATTATTATTATTTTTTGCTTTACAAAGATATGTAAAGGCAGTGGTTCTCAAACCGTGAGGTGACAGAAGGTGGTGCGGGAACAAAATGCTGAATTTTGCCGTTCCTTTAACGTTAATACTAACGTTACCTCATCTTAAAATAAGATTTAAACTGAGCATGCATTTCTCTCAGGTTAAATGCTGTAAATAGGGGAGCGCGGGGCACAACCTAACGCGGGGCTAAATGTAACACGGACCTTTTACGTAGTTACTCAGGGTCACGCGGGTTGTGTTTACGCTCTTTTTCTCTCGCTGCCAGAAGACGGCCTCCCGTGGATTTGTGAAAAATTTTGGTAATATTTTGTGAACATACGGGACAAAGAGTGTTTTGACACCATCTAAGTATTTTTTTTCATCATACGTATTTTTCTGTTTCTGAGTTGTGTGTGTACGTCACCAAATCTAACTTTATATTGCCTTAATCACTGTCTTGTTGGCTAAAACATGGCACCATTTTGAAACATGTCAGCAACTCCTAGCAACTGTTAGCTAGGTTTAAAATATTTTTTACACAGCGGGGTTAGTTGTAACACAGTGTTACAACTAAGCCGCCAAGTGTTCACAATATTGTAGGCTATGGGATTTGTTTACTATATTGATCACTTGTTTATTTATTAAAAATATTGCCTGTTTTCATGTAATAAAAACTTTAAAATGTGATTTTAAGTTTGTTTTTATTATTATTACTGTTACTATTAATAATAATAATAATTTTGTATGCAAAACTGTGTAGCCCTTTCCTATATCTCTATCCATGATATTGATCCATAATAGAAGGATGATTGGATGAGGGATGGATGTATGGATATCTATCTATACAGATGTACAAACAATATCAAACTATACAGATAAAATAGTACTGAATTATGTGTGTTACACACAAGTGTTACAACTAACCCCTCTGTCTGTTACAACTAACCCCGCATATGGGGTAAGTTGTAACATTTGCACTTCTGTCACTTTCAGTGCAACTGTACGAAAATGGAAGGTCCTAGAAAAAAACTTTAAGTGTTCATTTGTAGCAGAGATGTGTATGTTTCTTGTGTAAAAAAAAAGATTAATCTAACCTAATTATTTTTTAAATAATTGAGCCAAAACCAAAATGCGTTAGGTTGTGCCCCGCTCTCCCCTACATGACAAATTACCTCATCTTTTCCGGTCAAAACTGTCTGCATTTAAAGGAACACTCTGACTTTTTGAGACTTTAGCCTATTCACCTTATCCCCCAGAGTTAAATAAGTCCATACATACCTTTTTCATCTCCGTGCGTGCTATAAGTCTGTTTGACGCACTCACCGCTAGCCTAGCTTAGCACAAAGACTGGATGTAAATGGTTGCAGCTAGCATACTAATCCAAATAAGTGACAAAATAACGCAAACATTTTCCTATTTATATGTTGTGATTTGTATAGGCGGTTGAGGTGGCGTTTTGGACACAAGCCCAGCGCCACCGTCCAGTTCTGAAACTCTCTCATTCGCAACAGTCCCAGGGGAATGACAGAAATTGTCGAGGCCATCAGACCCAGAAGACGTAAACACAGTCTGAATGAAACTCTGTTTCCTTTTTGAAAAAGGGATAGACAGCCGCGTATTGACCTGATGCGCTCCTCGGACAGAAAAGCTTGATATAGGTCTGAGTTTAGTCTGAGACCCTGGTAAATTATCTCCTGTGTAGGCACCAAGCAGCTTTTCGTTTCGTTTATCTTGAAACCTAAGCTCTGCAAATGAGACACGAGCATTGTTGACTCTCTCTCTGCCTGTTGCCATGACGGCGCACACAGCAGTAGATCGTCCAAATATGCTGACACTCTTAGACCCATTATTCTCAGCGGTGTGAGTGCTGCTTCTACACATTTGCTGAAAACCCTGGACGCCAAAGACAAGCCGAACGGGACTCGTAGGCTGTGTCTCGATAGGCAAACCTGAGGAATTTTCTGTGTGCTGGGTAGATGCTTATGTGAAAATATGCATCTTTCAGATCGACTGACGTAAGCCAGTCCTTGGGACGAATAGTTTGAGATAACGTCTTTAAGGTCAACATTTTGAACTTGTATTTCCTGAGGTGTTTGTTGAGGTTCCGTAAATCCAGAATAGGACGGAGACCCCCCCCTTTCTTGGGAATAACGAAGTACCGGGAGTAGAAACCCTGATGGCTGTCCTCCGGCAACACAACTCGAATAGCTCTTTTGCTCAATAAAGAGGCGATTTCTTCCTCTACAACCTGAGCTGACTCCCCCTCTGCTGCCGACATTAACACAAATTGTTAATGGAGGTTTTACAGCAAATTGCAGACGATAACCCCGGCTTATTGTGGATAAAACCCATGGGTGTACTGCGCATGCGCGCCAGCTCTCCGCATGAGCAGCGAGCGGACCGCAGCAGCTCTCGTCCACTAGCGACGCGGCGGCACCCTCTAGTGATGGAGCTGGGGACTGCAGCTCTGATTTTGACAATTTTGTTTTTGTGTGTGTTTTTATTTTCAAACATAGCTGTGCCCTTGGCCCACTGCCTGGATGCACAGGGAACGTGTTTATTATTTCCATAGCACACATGTCTTTTGGAAAACAGCCCTGTTGTAACCCCGTGGGTGGAGGGAGGGAAACTTTTTTGTGAGGCACTGGGGGAACTGGTGCAAACTTCACATTTGAACTGGTCATTATATAACTCGTGAACAATTCCCCTGTCCGACGCCTTCTCTTGGCGGGAGGGGGAGAAAATGACCGTTCTCTTTGAGGGAGGATAGCAACAGATACTCCGTGAGTGCTGTTGCTCATCCCTTTGTCCTGAACCTGACGAAATACTAGGTTGCTTGCCGTTTCTTCCCTCCCTGAGGGTTTGCTGGACGGTGTCTGGCTGCAGCCGCTGCAAAGGAAGGTTTACCCCTCGGCTGAGCTGGCTTAGACTGCGGCTCAGAACGCTGAGGCTATGAGGGTCTAGGGCCTCTGAAATCTGACCGACCACTCCCTTGAGGGGCTTCAAACCTGGGCCGTGGTAATTGAGAAGTCCTAACGGTGGATCTGCGAGGGAGGCAAGTCTGGAAAGCCTCGCCCTCCTGCTTCTTTCGATCGCACCGTTCTCTCATAGCAGTGACCGATGCCCCGAAAAGGGCTTTGGGCTCAACTGGAGCATCCAAGAAATCTGCTTTCTCTCTGTCTGACAGCCCTGACAGCCCCAGCCAGAGAGATCACTCGCCGACCACTGCCAAGCCCATGCTGCGGCCGCAGCTCTGGACCGCACCCCCGGAAGGCATCTTCGTCATCATCCTCATCGTCCTCTAACATACGTGCGATGGCCTTGTCGTCCTGGTCATCCTCCTCTCTCACATCCGTAAGTCCTACGGTTCCAAAGAGGGGAGGTAGTTGCGGGGAGAATTCGTCCATGTATTCGCCCCAGCTGCAGGACGCCGGAGGCTGTTTCGCCTCCTCCGCGGGTGACGGAGAAAAGCAGGGATCTCCCTTATTAGTGGCCGCGACACGCACTCTTCTCTCTAACACCCTCGACGGGAAGAGAGAACAGTGAGGACAGCCCTCGGGGTTAGCGTGTGCGTGTCTCACCCCCAGACATGCGATGCATAAAGGATGAGGATCCTTGCCCGATATCATCGAGCCACACGCACACGGGCGAGAAGTTTCTGCTTTCGGTCCGCCGTTTGCAGAACTTGAAGTTGCCATAATAATAGTAGGCCTATCTAAGCTCACCGTAACGTGCAACTCAGAATAAGGATAGGAATATCTAAGAGAATTCGCCGTAACACGTTAATTCTCTTAAAGTATACCAAAAAACAAATAACACTGCGAACAAAATAGCTGCGTTCAGCGACGTACCTTGACGGCTCGTCTAAGAACCGTTAAACAACTATTTCAAGACAGGTACTGAAGGATAGCTTCCAATTTGATCTTCAGGGGGAAGAGATCGAAGAATGAAGTAGGGACCACTGGCAGTGGTTAATATGTGGGAAGGGGACTCCCGCATCACTGTCGTGATTGGTCTGTCAACCGACAGACGTGCTGTAATTGGTTCTTCTAGATCTGTCACGCCCAGAGGCGTTCCCATAGTGAGATACCAAGCGAATGTTTGAAAGAGAACCACACGATTGCAAAAGTGACATTGATTTTATACTACAGTTCAACAAACGAAATATTAATATTAAGTGATTGATTACCACAGCTGAACTGCAGCACACAGCAATGATTGTGAACAAATCTTTAGAGTCAATGATTCAATGATTAATTCATAAATACAGCCACTTGCTTCGTTACTGAATGAATGACTCGATGACTCATCACCTACTGGCAGTTTTAATTTAATATTTAAAAGCATCACTTCGTTTTTACCATCATTGCATTTTTATCTATTTAACTTTATTTTTTTAATTCAAAGCATTATTTATCTTATAAAGGTATTTGTAAAGGTAAAAATGCACTTGAAAAAAAATAGATTTAGGGGGGCAAATTGTCCCTTACTGAAAAAGGTGTGACTGAAGAGTGGGGGTACGCAGAAGGATATTAAAGCCTCTTGGGGTTCAACTCTAAAAAGTTTGAGAACCACTGGGACTGGATTAAGGAATAGAACAAAATAAACATCAAAGCACAATACACATACCAAGGGCAGAAAGTAGGCCTAATACTCCCATGGTTACCAGACTATTGAAACCGGCTGAATATGACAGCCCCACCTAAGATATTTTTCACCAGCCACCACTGGTCGCAACTCGCAACAGTGCTCGCAAATGAAATGAGCTATAGCTGTTCGGTTCTTTAAGAATCTCCCCACCGAACGGGGCGTCAGGAGAGGACACGTTGTTTTAACTCGTTGTGTTTTTTTTATTTTTACCGTTTAATTTTCCACAGACAGTTGTTTTGTCCACAAATAGCAGGTTATAAACCTTTAGAAATAGAAATAGATTGTCACATAAATATATACTATATATTCTGAAAAATATAAAAATATAAATACAAATATATTATAAATACCAATAGTTTCATATTTCATATAATAAATATTATAATACACTTAGTGTTTAAACTAAATGACTAAAATTACATGCATCTAAACACTCAATCTCACACACCTCAAATGTACATAAATGTCAATGTTACACATTAAACCAATAGCCCAAAACCACCCTCTCAGTCCATTGGCCCAAAGTGAAAAGTGTAGTTTTAAATAGCCACGCTGAGCATAGTAATCTGTTGCCAATGTAAATCGATTAACTACATTACCCATCCAGCACCGCAAACAGGAAGTAACTCGTGTGAAAGTGAAACGCTCGAATTTCAAACACATGCTGGAATATAGCCACGGATACTATCGCTGACAACATTAAACATTACATCGCAACAGACTGTAAACAAGGTTTTATCAGCGTGACCAGAGTAACGGTTATTAAGCATGCATACAAAATCGAACACATACACAGCGGCAGCGCAAACAGACAAACAAATTAAACCGAAGCTCAATGGATAGTAACAGCAAGCTTACCGGTGGCGCATCTCTCCTGACGAGACAACATGTCAAGCCTAGTACTCGCTTCCGCTTATAGCCCGTGCTTATTAATTACTAGATTTAATACACCTGTTGGGGCTTCAATCAGGTAAGTGAACCTCCCACCTATTATCCGCGTTAAGTTTATGCTGAACACCTGTGACGTAGTGAACGCGACACCTCCCACTTGACCGACTGATCATGTGATTCAAGGCGGTCACAGACAGAACATTACATTACACCACATAATGTATACATTTTTTATTTTTTTATATATTTTTTTAAATAAAAAAATAAGACACCATTGTCACTGTTCGGGTACCTTCCCTGACAGATGGGTGGTATTCTGTCAGGTTTGGTCATATGGGGTATGTACTCTTCATTCTTCATGAATAGTGGTGCAAGTGGGGCCGAAGGCAGCATAGATACGAACCAACCAGCGAGGAAGAAAGGGAGAGAGAGAGAGAGAGAAAGAAGAGGTATCCTGAGGTAATGCCTTCAGAAGCAGGGGTTAGGGCGTTTAGGCAGCGCCTTCAGAACTGGTGGCCGAAGAAACGAGGTCTAGGAGTCACTGGTCTTCCACAGGAATGAGGACTATCAGTCTCCTCACGTCTCTCCGTAGGATGACTGACGTCAGCTGCTGAGAGTTCCTTTTAAGTTGCCCAACTATTAGGGAGGAAGGGGGGCCTGCACTCGTCTTAATGTCTGCGTCTCTCTCAAGTCCTTTCTTGTCAGGGTACACGGCCTGGATCCGTCCGAGCCGGAATTGCCCTCGCAGTGCGTTTTGATCAGCAACCCAAACAATGTCAACGATTGATAAATTTCTATGGGTCCGGTGCCACTTTGGTCGAACAAATAGGTTAGGTCCGGCAAGTTCACTCCACTTCTTCCAGAACATATCCACACCAATCTGGATGGATCTGAGACGGCGCCAGGGATGGGTGCACAAGTCAATTTCTCCTGTATCTCCTCCTTGCCTGGTCCTCCCGAGAAGCAGAGTATTGGGAGTCAAATACTCTATAGAGTCATCTTGTTCTTGTGCCCTGGCGTCAATCGGCCTTTCATTGGTGAGGTTAGCTGCCTGGTAGAAGAGGGTTTGGAGTTCACCCCAGGTGAGTGAGCTTGTTGTCCCTCCGAGGCTAGTGAGCGCCCTTTTTATGAGCTTAACTGCAGCTTCCGCAGCCCCGTTGCGATGAGGTGCATCAGCCGGATGAAAGTTCCATGCCCACACTGTCCCATTCTTGGCGGCTTTGTCCTCTATGGATGCTTCCCGTAAGGTAGCTAAGTACCTATGCAAGTCTTGTAGGGCAGGTTTAGCTCCAATGAAATTGGTTCCCCTATCGGACCACAATTTTCTGGGATGACCTCTCAATGCTATAAAGCGAGAGTAAGTTTGGAGAAAGCTTTCAGATGATTGGTCGTCAACGAGGTCCACATGAACTGCCCTTGATGCCATGCAACAGAATACTATTCCCCAGACTTTTTTCCTGTTCTTTTCTTGACAGCATCCTTGATTTCAAAGGGGCCAAAGAGGTCAAGTGTGGTATACTCAAATGGGTTAGCACGCTGTGAGCGTTCTGGTGGCAGATCACTCATCATCTGCTGGCACATCTTCCCTTTCAGTTTGCGACATGTAACACAGTCGTTCGCAACTTTCTTTACTATTCTCCTTCCTTGCACAATCCATCCTTTTCTCCTGGTGCGCAGAAGCGTGGCAGCAACACCTTCATGGTTCTCGTCATGAGCTTCTCTCGACAGTAGCGTTGCGAGCCATGAACGAAATTGAATTAGAGGAACAGCTGTTCCATCTTCTTTCCAGGACTGGATTCGTCCTCCACAGAGAAGGATTCCTGTGCTCTCGTCCTTGTGGACCACCAAGCGGTTCAGTGTTGAGTCCAGGAACTGACTGCCGTCTTGGGCTGCAAGGACCAGGTCTCTGAAGGCTTGCGCTCTTTCCTCAGTAGACAGGATAGAGCGGTTTGCCTCCCACTTTGAGGAGTCTGGTGCCTGGCGTTTTCTCAGCCAGGTTTCTGCAGCCCGTCGAGTCCAGGCTATGGAACCACACAGTTTGGTCAGAGAACTGAAGCGTTGAGGTTCCACAAGGCGCACTAGTCCATTTGTCCAAGGCCTTCTCTGTCTGACTGCCGCTGGTGTTGCACCCGGGACAGCTGGTGATGTCGGTCTACCCTTGACTCCTTCATGCCTGAGGTCCGCCTTGACGTCTGGCCCGTTAAGGCCAGTTCTTTCTTTTGACTGGGCCCTGGTGACCACTGCTGAGAAGGCTTTCCGCTGAAGTTTTCCCACCTCTTCAGCAGCAGAGGGTGTAATCTCACTAGCCATCTTCATAGGCCAGTCGGTCTTGGGCAATTTCAGGAATTCAGGGCCTTGCTGCCATTCTGACCCTTCATTAAGCTCCTCAGGAGTTGCACCTCTGGTAAGTATGTCAGCAATGTTTCGTCTGCCTTCAATCCACCTCCAATCTTCCCCATGTCCGGCTTTCTGAATCTCACCGATTCGATTTGCGAAAAAGGTCTGGAAGCCGTAGCTGTCCTTCTGGATGGCTGCCAGGATTGTTTGGCTGTCCACAAAGTGAATCCATTGCTTTACTTTAATGTGGCAGTGTTTCTCAAAATACCTTTTAAGGCGGGTAGCGAAGACAGCACCACAGAGTTCTGCCTTGATCACATCTCCCTTTTGGTCGAGAGGGGTGAGTTTAGCCTTGGATTCCACCAACTTTATTACAACTTTGTCTCGGGTTTCCCACCGTAGATAGAGTACGGCTCCATAGGAGGATTCGCTTCCATCTGAGAACGTGATCCCTGTTGGTGGGCCTATGGCTCCAGGCGGCGTGAGGCTTCTCTCAAACCTTACCTGGCCAAGTCTCACGAATTCTTCAAAGAGCGTTATTGCGGCTTCTCGAAGTTTTAGTGAGAGAGGGGCATCCCATGTGTCTTTCGATGGGCTGTCCTTGCCAGCTTCCTGGAATGATTCTCGTACCAACATAACTCCCTTCTGTTTGGCTGGTGAGGCAAGACCTACTGGGTCGTACAATGCGGCAATCTGGCTAAGAAGTATGCGTCGGGTAAGGGGATTTGGTGTTCCTTCCCTGACATCCTCCATGCTCAGATTAAATCCTGTCCTCATTTTCCCTCTTTTCTTAGAGAAGTTGATAGAAGTCAGCAACCGAAGCTTGTCAGTCTCAGGTTCGTAGCCGACCCCAAGTGCTTTGTTCTCCCCATCATGCATTTGGTTGGGCAGTACCAAAGTCCTGGGTACAGTTGCTTCAGCAGGGGCTCCACTCCTCCCACTTTGGCGTGACAGAACCCACGGTTTGAGGAAGAAGCCTCCCGCTTTCAAAATCTCCTCCACCCCTTTGGTGATCCTTTCCAGCGTCTTGAGGTCATCGTGTGAGGTCAGGATGTCATCCACATAGCTGTCCTCAGTCAGAGCTCGTCGTTCTTCAATCATATCAGCAAACTTAGGAAGGTTGGCTGTCTCCTTCATTGCAACTTGGGCGATACATCCTGCGGGTTTATCACCGATATTGACTCGGACAACTACAAACACCTCAATGTCGTCCTCAGGGTTGTCTCTCCAGAGAAAACGGTGGAGGTGAACTTCATCATCTTTCAGCCACACCGAATTATACATCTTTTTTACGTCACCCAGTGCAGCATGGAGTCCACTCCTGAACCTCAGAAGGACACCTCTGATGGGATTGAGTACATCGGGACCCTTATGAAGGAGATCATTCAGACTTATGCCTCGGAACTCTTGGCTACTATTCCACACAATTCTCACAGGGGTTGAGGAAGAGTGATGGTTCGGTGCAACCAGATGGCTGATGTACCATTTAGGTCCTCTCCAGTTGTTAATTTCCTCCCTTGTGAGTTTTGCAGCAGCCCCTCTTGAAACCATTTCATGTATTTGTTCTTTATATGCAGCCTTCCACACAGGTTCCTTCTCCAAACGTTTCTAAGTGTTTCTTAAGGTTGCCTCCACTGCCTGCCGATTGTCTGGCAGCGTTGTGAGGTCTATCTTCCAGGGATAAGCTGTGTCCCAGTGAGGAGAGTTGCTGTGTTTGTCCGCCAGCACGTATGTTAGGCATTCTTTTATCTTTTCCAGGTCCCGCTCTTCCTTGAGGGTCATTTCTTTTCCTCCAGGGGGGCACCTACCACACTTGCAGCCGCCACATTGAGGACTGCACGCAGCTCCGATGCTGTCCCACCTGAACCACTCGAACACCTCTTTGTTGGCGGTTGTGGTGCTCCGGACAAGCGCATTACCTTCCTCTTCTTGAGGTATGAGGGTTTCTTTATACGCCATCGAGGCTGATCTCATGGTCCTTGCCAGGTGAGTTTCAGAGTGGTACACAGCCAGGTCGACTGTCTCAATGAGATCGGGATGGGTTCCCCCAACAGTCTTTCCCAGCGGACCGTCCCAGAGGACGAGGTCTCCCACAATCCTGATTGGCTGGGGAACAAGACGACCTTCCCGGTGACTGATAAGAAGGTCAATCTTTGTGGGACGAACCAGTTCGTCTCTGGGTACATTGGGGAAGAACTTCCGTAGTTGCTCGGGAGTGACTGATTGAGTCACCTCCGCGATGTTTTCCAGGCCATAGCAGAGAATTCTATGCTCTGCCACTTTTCCCTTGGATGTCTTCACCTTCAGTCGCAGGGAATATCTTTTAGTCAGAACAGTCTTCTTCATCCCCCCGATTCCATGGACTATAAGCCTGATGTTCTCACCGCATAGTCCAAGGCGATCGGCTGTTTCATTGGTGATATAATTGGTGTCAGATGCGAGGTCGATTAGGGAGCCAACAAGGCAACCCGAGTTTGTCGTCACTTCCATCAGCATCATCACCACTGGATGTTCTTGCAGTCTATCTCCAGCCTTGGCGCATACAGTTGATGATATCTTGTTAGAGAACGCATTCTTATATTTCTCTCTTTGTTCTGGAGTAAGCTCTGCCAGAAACTCCTCTTGTTTGTTGGTTAGACCAAGTTTCTTTCCACCAAATTTTATGGTACTCTGCTCCTCACTGCCACTGTCCCTTTTTGGAGTCAGTGGCTTAGGACACAGAAGGTAATTGTGGTCCGACACACCTCCTTTCCGACAGTCTACTTTTGGGCAGAGGTATCTGGATGTGCATCCCTTCCCATCTTTGGGGTGGGGTCGCAAACACTTGGAGCACAACCCTAGCTTCTTCACATGGGCCCTTTTTCTGAAGAGATCTTGCTCCCTGAAGACCTTGCACGCAAATAGCTTGCCGGCATGGGAGTCATCTTCACAGACAGTACAGCTGGGATAGTCGTCCTTCTGACCTGCTGTGGATTTAGTAAAAGCCTGCCTCCCTCTCTTATCTGGGTAGTCTGCAGCACCCTTTTCCACAGGGCCTTTGTCTGCAAGGCTTGGCTCCAACTGATCCAACTCTTCCAGAATCTCCTCTTGCTTCTTCAAGAATCCTAGGAGGCAATCAAAATGATACAGTGGAGAGAACCTGTTTGCCGGGTCAGTTTTGTGCATAATCCACTCCTTCTTGAGTGAACTGGGAAGCTTGCTTTCAAGAGATTGAGCAACAACACGGTTCTTCACGGCGTCCTCTTCACCAAGAATCTGGAGGTTACACAGTGCCCTTTCCACAGCCTGGATCAATTTAATGGTTCTTCTTGGATTGTTTCCTTTGACGGAGGGAAGAGACTGGACCTCGTTGGTGATCATTAGGACTATTTTTGCTCTGTTTCCGTATTTGCTATCCAGCAGCCTGAACATATCGTCGGCGGATCCACAGCTAGCTAGGACGAGATCCTTCTTGACTTTTTCGTGGAGACTATTTAATAAGTGGAACTTTTTTATACATTCCACACCTTGTGGGTTACCCAATTCTTCTAGGTCCTCCCACTCAGTCTTCCAGCGGTAATAGTCCCTCATGTCACCAGAGAAAGTGGGTAGCCGCGCTCTTTCAAGGCTGATTTGAGGCTTGAGATTTGAGTTTCCTCCTTTGGTCCTTTCCGGGCTGCTTTGCTGTAAGAGGGGCCGGGTGCTCGGGCTGAAATGCAGGGCTCTAAATTAATTGTTGCAATAGTCTGTTAACATTGGCTCAATGAGAAATAATGTCAGACAAATTGAAAAATTTTGATTACCAGTCACTAGAAAATTTTTACTTGGGGATGTATTTTTTTTTTTTACAGTGTAGTTTTTATAATTAAACATTTATAAAATTATAAATTTAATTGGTTTTGTAACAGACTACATGTTTATGACTCTGTTGAATATTGTTGTTATATGCAAATGAAAAAACTAAAACAAAGAAGAGGGATGTCATATATGTGGATGTATTGTGTGACCGTTTGGGCATCCGTGGTAGTCACATGCAACAAGAGTGAAGGGGATAGTAAAAAGTGACTGGCATCTGAGATCAAGCGTAGCGTCAGTTCTGGCAGGTCACGTTAGTCAAGCTCGCATCAGCTGCTCCCAGCTGATCCACTTCTACCTATAGAAATACGTCGCCTCACCTTATACAAGCTCCTCCAGTATTATCAGCAGCTATTGCGTTTCTCAGGAGCTTATTACCCTCCTCCATCCCCAGCTCCTCCTCTCGTCAGTCAGGATTTGACATTCTGATTCTTCTTGAATCAGAATAAATTCTCGAATTATGTTGTACTTTAAAATCTTGAAATGATATCTGCAAAACATTCATGTTGGTTCTGTTCTGTTTACCCCAAGGGGGGTTATTGCTGCTCTCCCTGCTCTTATCCATGCTAGGCTGCATGGATGCGCAGGGAGTTCTTGCCCAGAACAGAACCATACCGCCAATCCAAACTGTATGCTAATTGTCAATCGTATTTGACGATAGTGGTCCTGACAGAACAACAGTTCCGAGTCCTCTTGTCAATATAAAAACATAACAGGGACGAAAATCTGGCATTTCATGCCAGTGTGGCAGTCTCTTTCTTTTCAGTTTCAACCCATCTTTACCACGCACACACATTCACAAACATGCATACATAATTTGCAGAAACAGGGTCACTTATGCAGTACCCTTTGAGCCCTCTAACTTATTAAATGACAAAAAGACTTCGTAAATGAGATTGCAGAACCTAAAGCGGGGGAAATATATGAAATATATGTTTTTATCCATAAAAATCCACTAATTAAAGAACATCACAAAATTAATTAGATCCATTGCTTATATTTACTCATGTTTGAGCTGTTGTTTGAAACCAAAAATTGTGTCACTTCCTGGTGGTCGTTTTTATTAAGGAACTGGCTTTTGTTAGTTAAGGGGATTTTACAAAAGACTGATGAGATGGAAAGTGAATTTGAGGACACTGGAAAATCTGTATGATGAGTAATGATGAGCAAAAAAAAACAAAAAAAAAACATCTACGTTTGTAACATTTATTTTAGAGAAAGTATAAAATAAACACCTGGAATGTTTCTTTATGAATGGCCAGTTTTTCATGACAAAAATGTCCACTAAAACTACATTTCTGAATAGATTTAAAATGTACTCATCTGTTGACTTAAAAAGAAAACTAGTTAATACAATTTTCAACTTTAAATATTGTTGTTATCCAATAGATTTAGACATGTGACGGTAGCACCATTATCTGCTTACCAGAAGGAGGCGTACATGTGTGTACATCCAAGTAAGAAGCTAACTGTGCTTTGTTAGTCCATTTGATCTATTGGATCTATCAGTTTTAGCCAGATTATAAGGCCAAACATCAAACACTCTGCACCAAACAATGTTCTTTAACAGCCTGCCAACACATTCACAGACAGACATTCTGGCCAAACCTCAAGATTTTTCTGTGATTGTGAGCTGCTCCTGATGACACTACACTGGTGTATATACAATACGCACTATGTAGACAGTAAAGTCATTATTCTGGTTGTACAGCACAGAAAAAAATCTTTACCAAATTTTTCTTGAATCCATGTCACGGGTCAAACCTCACTTAGCCTAATTATCCCACTTTATCTTCTCCTATCTCTCTCCCCATGTTGCTCATTTAGCACCATGCTCTCAATCTCCACATTAAGATATCCCTCCTCTGAACCTCTTAAGGAACATGTGCTAAATCCGGTCTTACCTGCTTGAACCTCTAGAGGTACTCTCTGGGTTAACCTGATAACTTGAAAATTGGCTTGACCTGAACGATTCTTCCTAAGGAATAGAGAAGAGGAAACCAAAATGAAGGCATCAATGTATGTGTTATGTGGCTAGTTAATCCACTGAAAAATCCAGCATAAACCAGCACAAATTCCATGTTGGTCCAGGCTGGTTTATGCTGGTATAGTGCTGTTATAGCTGGTGGACCTCAAGCAAAACTGAGCTGGTGAAACATGTTCACAAGCACGTATTCTAGAATTCTCTAAAATATTACTTCACTCATGAGCCAAAACATCATGACCACTCAGGTGAAGTAAATATTTGTTATCATCTCAGGTCACATGTAAAGGTCTGAGTAATATCTTAAGTGTATGTAACATGTTCAGGAATGGTTTGAAGAACATCATGAAGAGATCAAGGTGTTGTCCTGATCTCCAAATGTTTCAGTCCAATCCATGGTGACTTTTTAAGGACATGAAGTATCTGCTGCTAATGTATTGGTGCCTGATGTATATTGTAGAATTTGTTGACAATTACTGTACATATTTAATTTTTTTTCGAACCAATTATTTTAGCCATAGGCTTTGGCCTTTAAATCTAAATGTTTTTAGAACACAGTCCAAGCATTTGACAGGTAGTATACAGCTGGCATGTGACAAATTTTGGTTCTGAATGTCTGATTTAAGTGAGTCATTATTAAGGGTGTATTGTGTGTCACAATAAGGGTGTGAAGTGTAGGCTATTGCATAGTAGAAATACATTGTTCATAATTAAGGACAGTTTCAGTTCCTAACCCCAAAATATTAAACTGTGTGTAACACACTCTGCTCTATTTATATTATAGTTTTATATAGTAGTATTATTGTGTGTGTGTGTGTGTAAGTGTGTGTATGGTTCAGGTACAAAATTTGTACGTTGTGGAAACATTGTTTGTTCCCCATGAATAAAACGGCTTATAAATCCCACTAAATCAGTGTTTTTATGTAAAAATACAGAAACTTCGCATCTATGTCCTTAACCTCAGGTTGCTCTAGGCCCTAGGGGAACTGTCTCTGTAATAAGTTTACTGTATATCACCGTAGATAAACACATCTGCTAAATGACAAGATGTACTTTATACAACATGTATTTTTTGTGTTTATATATACACGTCACACCTCTCGTCACAAAATTGCACTGGTTGCCAATTGCCACTCACATAAAATTCAAGGCACTGATGCTTGCCTTCAGAACAACCACTGGCTCTGCAACCTATACCTGAACTTACTCCAGACCTGTGCCCTCCCGAAGCTTGTGTTCTGCAAGTGAATGACGCCTTGTGGTGACATCTCAAAGAGGCACAAAATCACTTTCACTGACCTTCACCTGGACTGTTGGTGGGATATTAAACCTGCCTAACTTAACCCGAGCTGCTGAGTCCGTTGCCATTTTTAAGAAACAGCTGAAGACGCATCTTTTTCGGCAACACTTGTCCCATTAACTTACACTTTATATTCTATATGTATCTGTCACATTGTTAATGTGTTCTGTTCTGTGTTGTGATCTTGTTTCCCCCTGTCTTTGTGATTTTGGTTTAGTCCTGTTAGTTTTCCCTGTCCGTTTAATTAGAAATTCCCGACACCTGTGTCTTGTTAATTTTCCCATTTACCCCAGTTCTTTTAAGCCCTGTGTTTTCCCTCAGTGTTTGTTGGTCGTCGTCGTATGGTAGTGTGCTTTGAAGTCCTGGAGTGTTTTCCTTTGTTCCTGAAAGTTTATTTAATTAATAAACTAACTGCATTCAAGTACCCGTGTCCTCGTCTTCGGCATCCTGCACCAAACCTGACAGTATCTATATGTTTGTTAAAAAATTGTTACGTGTTCTGTGTTAGACTTAACTGGGAATGGTCATAGCACTTGCATATTGTTGCCCTATTGTTAGCTTGATTGCTTCAATTGCTCTCCTCATTTGTTTTATCGCTTTGGATAAAAGTGTCTGCTAAATGAAAATGTAAATATATATATATATATATATATAATACATTTTGGCCAACATATATAATCTAATGGTATTCATCCAAACTCTTTTTTAATATAAGATAGCTAACTAAAGGTGAATAAATTACATTGTGGCGAGCAGGACAAGGTCGAGGGCTGTGGGAAAATGGCACGAGGCCGGTGGTATGATTACTGATGAGCGACACCTGCATGACGCACCGGTCTTGTATCTCTCACGGAGGAGTGGATACATAAAAGGAGGAGCGATGAAAGTGGAGATCGAGAGAGGAACAGGCATAGGCGTCGATTTCGGTGGGGACTGTGGGTATGCGTACCCACCAGATTTCGTCATGAGTCATTTTGTACCCACCACTTTTTTAGGGTTACTAGTAGGGCTGTAACGATATACCAAACCCACGATTCGGTTCGTATCACGATTTGGTTTGTATCATGATTTTTTTTGGGATTACAAAAAAATTGTTTTCATGTTTTCGGTGCTGATGCGGAGGTGACGCGTTCATGTAACATGTAAGGGTGGCGCTGCCAATAAAGCACCTAAAAGCGGTCACAAAGAACCGGCAAAAGTAATGATTATGAATGTCAAATATAGAAAGTGGACATTTTAATTGTTTATTAATAAACAAGTGTTTTCTGTGTCGGCTGCAAATATGAAGTTGACGATGTTGACTCGCGATCTTCGCAGGAGTGAACGTGGCAGAGAGAAATGCACATTTACGGATTTTATAGTTTTCTTTCGTTTTGAATTGCTCTGTTTAAAAGTATGATTCCAAGCGTTCTGTAGATAATAGAAATATTTCTCAGGTCTGTGAGGCAAGTTGGCTGTGCTGAGTTTCTGTTCATTTATGAGACGAGATCCAGAATGCGTCGGCACCTCCGTGTCGTATCTAGTCTGCTTTAGCCTAGGCCTACTTATTATTTATTAAATCCAGGCAATTGGTTGATGATACATTGATTAAAATTAAGATACAATTAATACAAATGAAATTCACTTTAAAGAAAGGCTTTGTGCTTTCTGTTTGAAGTCTCTTTGAAAGTTTTAAAGCAGTCCGAGAACTGTCACGTCCGTAACATTGTTTTTTCCTCATAAATGCGAACACGAAAAATTAAATTAAATTACATTAATATTTTATGTTCTGTGGAGAGCATAGTAGCTTGGAGAGCTTACATTAGCTACAGGACATTGTCTTTCAAAACATGACCTGCGCGAAAGAGAAAAAAATGTAGCGTATGCATCATTGTACCCAGCACTTCTGAAAATGCACTTTCGAATGCGTCTCTGTCCCCAGCACATTTCAAATCAAACTGACGCATATGGGAACAGGCCTGACTTTATGTTCTATAGCTTGCATTTAATACAATCCTCTTTAATGCTCTAGGTCAGTGGTTCCCAAACCTGTCCTGAAGCACCCCCAACACTGCACGTTTTCTTTGTCTCCCTAATCAAACACACCTGATTCAACTCATCAGCTCATTAACCCATGTGATAATGAGCTGATGAGTTGAATCAGGTGTGTTTGATTAGGGAGACAAAGAAAATGTGCAGTGTTGGGGGTGTGTCAGGACAGGTTTGGGAACCACTGCTCTAGGTCCTCTAGGTCTCCCAGCTTGCACTGTCAAACCTCTGCAACTGATCCAGAATGCTGCAGCTAGAGTGGTCTTTAACGAGCCGGAGAGAGAACACGTCACTCCTCTCCTCACAAAATTGCACTGGTTGCCGCTCGCATCAAATTCAAGTCACTGACGTTTGCCTACAGAACAACCACTGGCATTGCTCCCTTGTACCTTAACTCATTACTTCAGAATTATGTGCCATCCAGAAACTTTTGCGCTCTGCAAGCGAACGGCGTCTTGTGGTGCCATCTCAAAGAGGCAGAAAATCTCTTTCTCGGACCTTTACCATGACTGATCCTGCTGGTGGAATGATCTGCCTAACTCAAGAGCTGCTGAGTCCGTAGCCATTTTTAAGAAACTGCTGAAGAAGTATCTTTTTCGGCAGCACTTGATCCAGTAATTCTAACACTTTCTCCTATTCTATAAAAAAAAAAAAAAAAAACTAACTATGTTGAACTGCGAAGGGTCATAGCACTTACATACTGTTGTCCTACTGCTAGTTTAATTGCTTCTATTGTTCTCATTTGTAAGTCGCTTTGGATAAAAGCGTCTGCTAAATGAATAAATGTAAATGTAGTGCAAATGAAAACAACACCCTTGGAATGTTTTGGCTTATATCATATATTGATTTTATTGAGTGTTTGAGAGGATTTGCACCGATAAAGTAGATTTAAAGACAAAACGCATGTGTTCTTTAGTTTTACCAAAACCAACTTCTTGAGGTGCATCCATGCTTTTTAAGTGTAGTAAAGAATTTAATTTATATGACATACATGTGCTTTTTTCACATCTGCTTCAACTAATCCATAAAACAGTGAATTTGAACTGTATATAGTTCATAATTTAACAACATTCATGCCTAGGCACAATTTGTATTTTTCTACACAACTTGAAGAATAAGCATTAAGATGCATATGCATTAAGATCAGCAGTGTTGATTCGAATAGCTGATTTCTGACAGAGAGCAAGACAAACACAAGATAGAGTGACAACAGTTAAAGGAGAACTCCGGTCAATTTTAACATTGAGCTCAATTTTTTGTAAATTTGGAGTGCTGTCAATACAGAGAACAACGATAAAAATCGGTGTTGCCTACACTGTTATCCTCTTTTTCAAATTTGCACCCTGTTGACTTCAATGGGGCAAGTTTTAAACAGATATGAATAAAAATGATGTTATTTCAGCCAGCACAAATACCTGTATTTACATCCTGTTTTCGGTCGAAGCCCAAAGTAGTCGATTGTCGAGTTCACGATCGACTACTTTGGACTTCGACCGAAAACGTACTCGGTTACTAACGTAACCTCGGTTCTCTCTAGGAGAGGGAACGAGTACTGCGTCGATTAGCGACGCTACGGGAAAGATATTTCTTTGTCGAGATTGAAGCCTAAAAATTAATCCTTAATTTTGTAATATGTAAAATGCTTTTCTGTAGCATACAACCCTAGGCGGAGCAATATCGCTCGCCCATTGGCTGCTCCGCCAGAAAAGCACAGCCTATGCGAGGCCAGTGACGCTGACCAATGAGGGTGCTTCGCGCCCTTCTGCGTCATCTCCCGCCGAAACAGGCGTGGCCTAGGTCTATAAATACCAAGCATAGCTGCTTCCACTCCGATTTTCGTCACAGAAGCGACACAGCGTGGGCACGCACGGCATGAGACGCAGTACTCGTTCCCTCTCCTAGAGAGAACTGAGGTTACGTTAGTAACCGAGTACGTTCTCTTACGTAGAGTTCTCTCCTACTGCGTCGATTAGCGACGCTACGGGAACCCCTGTAAGACGCCGTGCGTGTTCTTGGACCGACACAGACACCCAAGGGCGTGCGCACGCGCCCCGGCATGCCAGAGCCTACACCAAGAGTATATAGGGAGAGCGGCTAGAATTAGCATCATCCCTTTATAATAGGGCCCCTAAGGGCATAATAACATATATATGTAAATATAGATATATATGGGGGGGTAATAGCATGCTCATGGGACACATTGTCAGTGAGTGATGCTTAAAACATTTTAGTGACCTGGGCCGCCGTGCGGGGCAGGAACACTATACCTGGTCTTAGACCGAGAGCAGTTTAGCCTGCAACGCAGGAACCTCTAGGTTATAGAACCTTATAAATGTAGACGGGGAGGCCCAGCCTGCCGCCATACAAATATCTTGTAACGAGATTCCGCTATACCAAGCCCACGACGAGGCCATGCCTCTCGTAGAATGTGCTCTGATGCCCAGGGGACATTCCAAACCTCTAGATGCGTAGGCTAGCGCAATGGCATCCACTACCCATCGAGATAGGCTCTGTTTCGTCGCAGCACGTCCTTTAGAGCGCCCACTGAACGAAACGAAGAGCTGCTCCGTCTGTCGAAAGACAGCGGAGCGGGACACTTAAGCTCTTAATGCCCTGACCGGGCAAAGGAAGCTATTTCCGTCCTCAGAGGCCGGCAGAGCCGACAGGGAGATGACCTGAGCCCTGAACGGTGTGTTGAGGGACTTAGGTACATACCCATGCCTCGGTTTCAACACGACTATAGAGTCGTTGGGCCCGAACTCCATACAAGAGGCTCTTACTGAGAGCGCTTGCAGATCCCCCACACGCTTCACTGAAGCGAGAGCCAAAAAAAAAACACGGTCTTGAGAGACAGGTGTTTCATGTCAAACTGAGTGAATAGGCTCGAAAGGGGCCCCTTTCATAGCGTTTAACACTGTAGAAAGGTCCCAAACGGGGACTGAAGGAGGCCTTGGAGGATTTAACCTTCTGGCTCCTCTAAGGAAACGTACCACCAGGTCGTTTCTGCCCAGTGCATGGCCAAGCGTCGGATTTGACGAACGCTGATATGGCTGCCACATAGACTTTGAGCGTGGATGGGGTCCTACCCTTATCCAACAGCTCCTGCAGGAAGGAGAGAACCTCCGTTTCCCCGCACTGAAGGGGTGATAGACCTTGGTCTGAACACCAGTCAGAGAACACCGACCATTTGGAAGCGTAGAGCCGTCTAGTAGACGGGGCCCTAGCCTGCTCGATCGTGTCTAACACTCCTCTTGGGAGTTTAGCGGGTACCCGTTTATGGCCCACACATGAAGGGACCATAGCTCCGGGTGAGGATGCAAAATCGAGCCCCTGGCCTGCGAGAGAAGGTCCTTCCTCACTGGGATCGGCCACGGAGCAGTACTCTTGAGCTGCATCAAGACTGGGAACCAAGGTTGATTCGTCCAGTATGGTGCGACAAGAAGCACTGAGCATCCGCTTTTCCTGATTCGCTCGAGCACTTGAGGCAGGAGTGAGACAGGGGGAAAAGCATAGAGCGGACGGCGGGGCCAGACTTTGGCCAGCGCGTTCGTGCTCTTTTGAAAAGAATTCCGGGCAGTGAGCGTTTTCCTGGTTTGCAAACAGGTCTATCTCCGCTCTGCCAAACTTTTTCCACAGCAGACGCACTGTCTGTGTGTGCAGGGACCATTCTCCTGTTGGAACCTTGTTCCGTGAGAGTCTGTCTGGTCCTACATTCAGGCGACCAGGCACATGGATCGCTCTCAGCGAGCGCAGGTTGTGCTGGGCCCATACCAGTATGCGTTCCGTCATCCTGAAAAGGTTTCGGGATCTCACGCCACCCTGGCGGTTTATATAGGCTACTACCGACGTGTTGTCCGAACGGACTAGGACGTGGTGTCCCTTTATCCGAGGACGGAAACGCCTCAGCGCTAAGTCCACTGCCATCATTTCTAGGCAGTTTATGTGCGGTAGTTCGACTCGTTCTGCCCATTGGCCAAAGAACGGTCTGCCTTCGAGCAGTGCTCCCCAGCCTGAGGTGGACGCGTCCGTGGACACTACCTTCAGGCTCGAGGAAGTCCCCAGGCTTACACCTGACCGGTACCAGTCTGACGCTCTCCATGGTGTCAGGGCTGAAATGCATTCCTGATTGACCTTGAGGCGACAACGACCGTGAACCCATGCTCGGCGCGGTACGCGCGCTTTTAGCCAGAACTGCAGTGGGCGCATGCGCAGCAGGCCCAACTGTAGAACTGTCGATGCTGCGGCCATGAGGCCTAGCATTTTCTGAAACCTCCTGAGCGGCACTATATGACCGCTGCGGAAGGATTTCGCCATCCGCAGGGAGTTTCGCCTGCGCTGTGATGACAGTCGAGCTGTCATAGACAGCGAGTTCAGCTCCAGTCCTAAAAAGGAGATCCTTTGACTGGGAAACAGTGAACTTTTCTCCCAATTGACTCTCAGACCTAAGCACTCGAGGTGATCGAGAATTAGGGTCTTGTGGCGGATGAGTTCTGAAGGTGATTGAGCTAGAATCAGCCAATCGTCCAAATAATTCAGAATTCGAATGCCGCGGAGTCTCAGGGGTGCCAGCGCCGCGTCCATGCACACTGTAAATGTACGAGGTGCTAGAGACAGGCCGAATGGCAGGACTGTGTACTGATATGCCTGGCCCTCGAAGGCGAATCTCAAAAATCGCCTGTGACGTGACGCAATTTGTATGTGAAAATACGCGTCTTTCAGATCTTTTGCCATAAACCAGTCTCCTCGGCGAATCTGCGCGAGGATAGCTCTGGTTGTGAGCATTCTGAACTTTCGCTTTGTCAGCGCTTTGTTCAGATGCCTGAGATCTAAAATGGGTCTGAGACCCCCGTCTTTCTTCGGTACCAGAAAATATCTGCTGTACAGACCCCCTTCGCTCTGAGCTTGAGATAAAGTGCTTGTGGGCACTTGAAAGCGGGCACGCTCACTTCATATAATGCACAATCGACATTGAGTCGATTTTATGTGTGCAAGCCCTGTATTGTGTGGGGCTGTGCTTGTGTGTATGAATGGGCACTGGGTCGTGGGCATACAGTTACACACATTACATCATCGGCTGTGGCCGGGACACCGTGTAGCACAGAGAGTACTGTCTATCAGAACCGACTGACCGTGCATTCGTTTCGTTTTTACAGAAACCACGGGACATGCAGTGTGTAGTGATTGTGGGCACTGAAAAGCGGGCACGTTCACTAACTTACATGTATTGCACAATCGACACGAGTCGATTTTATGTGTGCAAGCCCTGTATTGTGTAGGGCTGTGCTTGTGTGTACGAATGGGCACTGGGTCGTGGGCATTACGGATACACACATCACACCATCGGCCGTGGCCGGGACACCAGAAAATACATTTTCAGATTTACCTGGGGCGTCGTGAAAACGGCGTTTGTGTGCAGGCAAACGAGCATTGATGCCGATTTGGTGACTGCAAAATACATTGGCACGGTCGCGTATGTTGGGACTGTGCGAGCGAGACATTTTAGTGAAATCCGGCCGCGGCGGGATTTTAACACTGTAGCTTCCCTCGAAGCAGATGTGCGCATCCTGGCTAAAGACGGGGCTTTCCGGGACTCCGCGATTTCTTCGTGAATTCAGGAAGAAAAGGGCGCGGGTCGTGAGGACGGTAACGTACGTTCCTCTGCAGAAAAACAGCCATCCAGCCGGTAAGCGCATCGATGCTGGTCTTTCTCCGTCGACGCTCATGAGCGGCGGGGGAGGGGAGATCCTCGGAGCTCGCCCATCCGAAGCGGGAGAGAAAAGCAGTCGTCCTCCACAGACGCGGCTTCACCTTCCTCGTTCATGACGGACGCGGCGGCACACAGCGGCCCTTGTCCGTCGATCAGAGAGTCCAGCGAAGCGGGCGGAGAAGCTGGCGGCAGCAGCGGCGAGCACCTCGTGGTGGAGGGAGGTTCCGGGCTCTGCTAAGCACGGCGCTTTTCACGGCGCGGCACTACAGCGGGCGGAAAAGATGCAGCTTCAGTAAATGAACGCCAGGCGAGTCCGCAGAGTCACCGTAGGCATCAAATCACAGTGATGGCAGCCGCCATCGACGAGAGCTGAAGCTGCGTGATACTCACAGGCAGGAAACACAAGCACGTGGTCCCCGTCGCTGAGCGGGGCTCTACACGAGCCACAGGAGGTGCGAGGCATCTTGAAAAAGACGCTCGGCTCTTTTAGTGTGGAAAAACTGTGTGACGCGACGGCGAACACACACACAAAACACACACACATAATGTAAAGGATATTCCACGCCGGAGAAGCGCAGCAGGGAACGGCGGCTGAAGGCGGCGATGACCAGCGGCTTCAGGTAAGGGCTCGTCCTGCTGAGGTGCTGTATCAGACGGCTGTGGTGGCTCGAATCCGGTCCTACGATGCGTGTAGCTTCGTGAAGAAAAGAAAATCGGAGTGGAAGCAGCTATGCTTGGTATTTATAGACCTAGGCCACGCCTGTTTCGGCGGGAGATGACGCAGAAGGGCGCGAAGCACCCTCATTGGTCAGCGTCACTGGCCTCGCATAGGCTGTGCTTTTCTGGCGGAGCAGCCAATGGGCGAGCGATATTGCTCCGCCTAGGGTTGTATGCTACAGAAAAGCGTTTTACATATTACAAAATTAAGGATTAATTTTTAGGCTTCAATCTCGACAAAGAAATATCTTTCCCGTAGCGTCGCTAATCGACGCAGTAGGAGAGAACTCTACGTAAGAGAACAGGATGTAAATACAGGTATGTGCGCTGGCTGAAATAACATAATTTTTATTCATATCTTTCACATCTACTGCAGTCAGATTCACTCGTGTTCACTCTGAAGGAATCATCTAACATGGCTGGGCACTTGTATGACACATCAAGGATGTTAAGAGGCTAAAAGCAGGTTTAAAACTTGCCCCATTGAAGTCAACAGGGTGCACATTTTAAAAAGAGGATAACACGGTGTAGGCAACACCGATTTTTGTGGTTGTTCTCTTTATTGACAGCACTCCAAATTTACACAAAAATTAGCTCAATGTTAAAATTGACCGGAGTTCTCCTTTAATGCATCCTGAGCAGGGGCTTGTTGCTTGTGCAGTGCCCTTTTGATTACTGATCTGACCCACAGCAGACTTACACTAATAGACTGTGACAAGTCTCTTTCCATTCTAATCCACCAACCATAATCTACACAGGCTAATTGAACTATCAGTTTGGATTTCATATGGACAGTAAGCGCCTCCTCACTCTCCTCACTTTGCAATCCGAACGAGAGTGAAACTGGGGAGGGAGAGAAAAAATGAGGCAAGCCACTGAATGACGTTATCTGGAGGCAGGTGTACCAGTAGGCAATCTGAGTTTTACTATGCTTGCTGAAGGAGAGAGGGTTTTACCTGGTCTGTGGAGTTCTGAGACAGAGGGGCCAACGCTTTGGATTTGATTCAGGAAGCTTTTAAACCACAACTGGCTTTCTTTGTCACAGGGATTCTACAAAAGGGAGAGCTACAAAAATAAAGGTAGGGACTTTAAAGACATATAATTTTTTCTTTAAAAAATGTTAAATCTTTATAGTCTTTATTAGTATTATGGAAAATATTTTGTGTCTGTGTGTATGTTGTGCAGGTGTGGCTGCAAAGGCATAGCCCTTGGTTTTAAAATTGGTGAAGACATTTCACAATCAAACTATACAGGTGCATGATATTTTTTGCTTACACGTGGAAATTGTTGGTTACAGACAAATCGTTTCTTTTTTTTCTTTTTTACAAAGAGTGTAAGTAAGTATGTCTTTTAGCTTTTGTATGTATGAGTAAAAGTATCAATCAGTCATTAAAAAATTTGTAAATAAGGCCTTTAACAATGAACAGCTAACATCAACTTTCAACTTAACCTTATTTCATTTTAGCCATATGATTTGTAATGTTTATAATTATTTACACTTTACTTTAACAGTTTACTTTGATATGTGTTTGTAAAATAGTCTCTTTAAGGGGTTAGTTTGTAAGTAATCCCACTATCTATGCCCATGTGTATATGAGATAACTTTCAGGTATTAATTATTAAGAAACTGATAATTCAATAAATGTAATGATTTAATGATAAATATAAAAAAAATATTAGATTATAATTAGGGCTGTCAAAAGATTAATCGCGATTAATCGCATCCAAAATAAAAGTTTGTGTTTATATAATATATGTGTGTGTACTGTGTATAATTATTTATATATATATATATAAAAAACACACACAATCATGTAAATATTTAAGAAAAATGTTTTATATTTATATATAAAATATTTATATATAATATAAATTATATAAATGTATATACAGTATATAAATGCAAATATTTCTTAAATATATACGCCATTATTCAGATCAGTGGTCATGAACAGTTTTTATAATAATAATAATAATCATCATTTTAATAGCAACTTTTTTGCTGTCATTCATCAGGGACTCGATCAGATCTTACTTTGTGGTTATTGATACAATTAGAATTCACAAAGTAAAGAAAATGTTTGTGATCATTTTTCTTACAATACGTTTGGAAACAGGGTTTAATAGTTTAGCTTGATTGATGCAGTCACACCCAAACATGTGTGAAATTTGAAAAAGGATATTAACTTTTCTTCCTGCCAGTGTAGTAGTTCCAGTGTTGGGAAGGTTACTATGGAAATGTAATAGGTTACAGATTACATGTAACCCCCTTTGTAATCGTTAACATTTTCATAAGTAACTATTTTAATTACAATTTTTTTTTTCTCAGTAACTGTACAGTAACTGATTACACTTACATTTACTCTGAATTTAATTACAGAGTAAATGTAAGTGTAATCAGTTACTGTACAGTTATTGAGAAAAAAAAAAAAAGTGTAATTAAAATAGTTTAACCTCGCGCCTAATACGAAATGTGCCCCACAGTGGCATAGATGGAGGCAGGAGCCATGGTGGTAAAAGTTCTGATGTTACTTACGCGAATGTCGGAAGCGTTGCACACCGGACAGTGTGCAACGCTAAAATTCCCACCCAGCTTCCCTCTCCCTCCTCCTCCTCTGTTCCACTCGTCTCCGTCTCCCACCGTTCCCTCAGGATCCATCACCCTGTCCAGCCGTTCGGATCCTTTACGGGTCAGCTGGGAGGCCGTCGCCATCTAGGAAGGAGGAGCCCTCCACTACACCTACAACCTCGGCAGACTTCGCTCCTCCTCGTCCCGCCTCCCTGACTCCCTCATCTACGCTCGTCCCACCCTCGTTTCCAGCGCGGACCTTCAGCCATTCGAGCTCGCCAGCCTCCCTCTGTCAGTCTGCTCCACCTGGGTCTGTCCTCGCTACGCCTATGTTACGGACTTACGGACCGTCCCGCTGCGCTCCGGCCCTCCACCCCTTCTTCTACGGCCCGCGCAGCCATCCCTCAGGCTTCACCACTGCCTTCGGTCATCTCAGCTCGCCCTCTGTCTTCTGGACCCACCCTGTCTACTCGAGTGGTCATCACTGCGGTTCGGTCGCGGTCGTCTGGGTCTTTGTCGTCTCTCCCTCGCCTTGGATCTTCGGCTAAGCAGTGGGCTCCTGTCCGGTGTGCAACGCTTCCGACATCCGCCCAAGTAACATCAGAACTTTTACCACCATGGCTCCTGCCTCCATCTATGCCACCGTGGGGCACATTTCGTATTAGGCGCGAGGTTAAACTATTTTTAATTACACATTTTTTTTTCTCTCAGTAACTGTACAGTAACTGATTACACTTACATTTACTCTGTAATTAAATTACGTAACTGTGTTACTGGTTACATGTACACTAAGTAGTTCCCCAACACTGAGTAGTTCTAAATAATGTTATTTTTGCGTGTCACATTTTGAAGAGCATCACTACTGTGGATATACAACTCAAACAGCGCTTTGCTTTTACCATTGTTTACACCAGTCTCACTCATAACAAACAGATTTGTGTAGCATTTTCATTTATGTCTGATAAATTGCCACTGGCATTGTCAGCCCTTGGTTATTATTAAAAGAATAACCGCAAATCTGAACAGCTGTGATCACTCTCACCAACTGTCACGGTTTCCCCTGGTCTTGTCCCGGACTACATCTCCCAGCTCTCCCCTGGATCCACACCTGTACGCACTTTCCCTGATCACTGATTATCCTGCACCTGCACTTCATCAGTTCTAATCACCTCGCTGCTCACTGTATATATCCCCAGTCTCACTTCAGTTCACGGTCGGATATCGTCACCACGTCACTGATTCTTTGTATATCGTCTGAGAGACATTCTAATCTGAGTATTTGTTTTATTATCTGATATATCCTGAGTTTGCTACTCGAGTATAAATAAAGCCTGAGTTCATCGTACCTGTTCCTGAGTGTATTGTGACAGAATATCCGACCACACACGATGCAAGACTCTTTCCACGCCGATCTTTCGGATTTTATACAAGCCCTACGATCCCCAGCACCTCTTCCTTCTCCGCAAGTCAACCCAACCCAGTTCATCCTCCGTCTCCGCCCTGCTGAGCCAGCGTATCAGTTCGGATCCACCAAACCAACTCCTCACACCCGCCCTTCCGAACTGCCCTTCCGCTTTGGTTCCACCGAGCCTACTCACCACACCAGCCCAGCCGAACCAGCACATCCCATCTATTCAGCTCATCCCGTCTGGCTTGCCGAACCAACACATCCCGTCTGCCCAGCTGAACCCACGTACCTCGTTTGCACAGCCAAACCTACGGAGCTCGAATGCACAGCTGAGTCCACTTATCTCATCTGTCCTACTGAATCTGCGCATCTCTTCGAAGCAGCTGAGCCTTAGACCGTGAGCATCTTGATCACAGAACCGAGCTCAACATTCCCACCCAGCTTCCCTCTCCCTCCTCCTCCTCTGTTCCACTCGTCTCCGTCTCCCACCGTTCCCTCAGGATCCATCACCCTGTCCAGCCGTTCGGATCCTTTACGGGTAAGCTGGGAGGCCGTCGCCATCTAGGAAGGAGGAGCCCTCCACTCCACCTACAACCTCGGCAGACTTCGCTCCTCCTCGTCCCGCCTCCCTGACTCCCTCACCTACCCTCGTCCCACCCTCGTTTCCAGCGCGGACCTTCAGCCATTCGAGCTCGCCAGCCTCCCTCTGTCAGTCTGCTCCACCTGGGTCTGTCCTCGCTACGCCTATGTTACGGACTTACGGACCGTCCGCTGCGCTCCGGCCCTCCACCCCTTCTTCTACGGCCCGCGCAGCCATCCCTCAGGCTTCACCACTGCCTTCGGTCATCTCAGCTCGCCCTCTGTCTTCTGGACCCACCCTGTCTACTTGAGTGGTCATCACTGCGGTTTGGTCGCGGTCGTCTGGGTCTTTGTCGTCTCTCCCTCGCCTTGGATCTTCGGCTGAGCAGTGGGCTCATGTCCGGTGTGCAACGCTTCCGACATTCGCCCAAGTAACATCAGAACTTTTACCACCATGGCTCCTGCCTCCATCTATGCCACCGTGGGGCACATTTCGTATTAGGCGCGAGGTCGCGCCTTCCGGGAGGGGGGAGTAATGTCACGGTTTTCCCCTAGTCTCGTCCCGCACTACATCTCCCAGCTCTCCCCTGGATCCACACTAGAGGATGGATACCCGACCCGAGCCCGACGGGACCCGCCGGTACCCGACGGGCCGGGCCGGGTTCGGACAGATATTTAGAAATGATGTTCGGGTTCGGGTCGGGCTCGGTCACATCAGCGCGATAAGGCATTGAACATTTTAAATTTAAAACAGCTTATGTAGGTAGCCGATGTGCCTGATGCTTTCACTTGATGCAAACGTTCGTTTTTGTGATTAAAATACTTGTAAAATATTACCATAACATCCGTCTTCCTGTGTGCGGACATTTGTTTATGTAGCCGTGACAACGAAACGCGTGCATAATGTGCGCGCGCCAGGTGTTAAGAGCGCTTGTTGCTCCGCGCGCTGATGCGCTTGTCCTGTTGACATTTCCGATTGCCTTCCTACAGTTGCTTAATAAAAGCGGGCTTTCCACTCAAACAAACGTACAATTGTCATTAGTATGAGAAAAAAATGGGATTTTAACTGTCGGGCTCGGGTCGGGCTCGAACATAAATATCTTTATGCCTGTCGGGCTCGGGTCGGGTTCGGTTACTGCTCTGTCGGACGCGGGCCGGGCTCGGGCTGAAAAAGTCGGCCCGATCCGCACTCTAATCCACACCTGTACGCACTTTCCCTGATCACTGATTATCCTGCACTTGCACTTCATCAGCTCTGATCACCTCACTGTATATATCCCCAGTGCATTTACATTTGTTCATATTAAGTAGCCTCTGTATCTGGATAACCGATCGGATTTCTGTTTCCTGCTTAATATTTAAATTAGGTCTGTAGCACGACACCAATAAGAGTAAAGATTATAAAAGTGAAGCAATGTCCCAATTGCTTTTACTCACTCACTTTACTTTCCTGTGCAATCTCCATCCTTAAATCAAATTACGTTTTTTAAATGAAGGAATATTTCCAGAGTTGATCATACAAAAATAACCAAGGTTAAGTCACATCATCGATCATCGGGGTTTAAGGTTTTAGCATGCAATGACTAGCCTATATTAACAGAAATGGGAGATTAATAAACATGCTGAAACAATAAAAAACATTCAACATTTAAAACATAAAAAAAATTAAAGTGTATTCCTATTATTCCTCTGGCAAAGCAGCGCACGCTCTTCATTAAGATCTCATGACTCACAGATGTGATTGTACAGGCGATCGACTCGTTCAAATAATGTTGCACAATTAAAATGAAAAATGACACACACAGTATCATGTAAGTCTAAATAAACTGTTTTAAATATTGACGTTCATTGTAAGGTTCAAATAAATTTAATTTATTGTCTAAACTGCGTCTGCCCATTATTTTCTGACAGCCACGTGGGGAGTCTGGGCGGGGATTTAAATGACGTCCACCTGTGAATGCAGACACAATGGCTGGATTGCGTTTACATTACGCTGAGATCCGATCACAATGCGTCCTCGACTACCTCCGAAACTGGACACGCTGATCGGATAGCATTCCGATCAGAAGCGCGTTTACACTTGTCTTTTCAATGTGTATGTGGACAACATCCAGATTCAGGTCGCATGTTAATGCCAAGTGTAAACGCAGCCACTGATTCCTTGTATATCGTCTGAGAGACATTCTAATCTGAGTATTTGTTTTATTATCTGATATATCCTGAGTTTGCATCTCGTGTATAAATAAAGCCTGAGTTTATCGTACCTGTTCCTGAGTGTATTGTGACACCAACGAGCTCCACCGCCAATTCGACATGCAGTATCAGTCAATGGGTACTGAGCCAACGGTGCGGAATTCACCCGAAAGCCATATGCTCAAAAACAGCCCAATATTGCCCTAACCACCCAGTAAACACAGAACGTTCCCCATTTTTTTTTCTTTTTCTTGGAACGTCTATTTCACTGTTAAAGACAGCAAGCGAATGTCAAACATAGGGAAGGAGTCGCAACTTGTGCGTCATATCGAGAATCCCCAATTCATAGATGCCACCTACGTCACTACAAATAGAGTGCCGCCATATTTACGACCAATCTCACCCGGTATGGCCGCCCAAACTGTCCATTTGAATGAGAGAGAGAGAGAGCGAGAGAGCGAGAGCAGAGATACCTGGAGAAAATGTATTTATTTGTTAACTTATTTGTTACACCCAATTTTCTTTTGTCCATTATTATCTGCCCCAATTGGCCTTCCATGATATATATCTTGTGCATAACCCCTCCCCATACATACAGTGGGGATCGCTTGAAGGCTTTCAAGAGTACCCGATGCATATAAATATGCTGTGGCTGGATGGGTGAAAGATGTGAAAGTGCGACACCTGGCCACCAAGGATTTATATTTAATCATGGGAAATGTAATTTCCCATGATTAAATGGTAGCCTATTATATAAAAAAAAAAAAGTGTGATTTTGGTGGTAGTTTGCTCTGACTAGGTAGCGAGTTGTTAGCTAGCTAAGTGATAACAGCTGGTAGCTTGTAGTGATGTCAGGTTCGTGAACGAATCGTTCTTTTGAACCGGTTCCTTTTTAGTCAACCGGTCGAACCAGTACACTAAATTGGACTGAATCGTTCAAAACAGTTTGTGTCTTGCGTCAAGGCTGATCCACAAGTTACTAAAGTTACTCACTTTTGGACATGCCTGACACAGTTCCTCCGGAAATAAACAATATCCCGGAGTATATGTTTACTGAGTATCTTCAACAATTCACTGAACTGAGACATGTTGTGCTGAAAGAAGTGATGAGCACTTTCTTTCGGCCAACTGCTGTGCTGATACATGAGCACGGGTGAACCGATGACTTAAATGAGGGGGCGAATTCGGCGAAATGTAAGTTTATTTAATAACAAATTAAATTAAATTGATGTAGACCAGTTTATTCACTTTATTTCTTTTGGTATAGAATAAAATACCAGTTTGGGGTTCCTCTTTCGGCTGTTGTTGCAGCCAACTGCACAACATATTGCAGGCATTACTGAGACCGTCGATCGTAAAGATGGCGGCGCAAAGCTACAGTGACGTCATGTGACCCGAACAAATTGATTTGTCACCCGTGACCCTGACAAATATTTATACATATACTATACATTCCGCTCACGTCACGTCGGTCTCTTTGTCATTCTCGTGAAGAGATCTCACTCGAGTGTGTAGGGCTTTTTTGATGAGCAACTGCTCCCCGCTACAGCTGGGTCTCGGAAATTCATTTTGGATTAAATCCAATTGTTGTTACGTGCATTGAACTTATGGTTTGGGAAGTAATTGCAGCTGCATGTTCTCTCTGCTCAGGTCCAATGGATCTTATGGATGCCCTTACTCATATCCCACTTGCTTAGGCATTGATCAACTCAGAGCAGCTTTAATAGATCAATGTACTGAGTGTAAATTAATGTCCTTGGAGGTGAGACGGCATCAACTTGCTAAATTGGATCCTGAATTTCAAAATTCTGCTCCACCAGCTGGGACAGCACTGCATGTGGGTAGCAAGCATTGAAAACCCTTCGAACAGGATGCAAACCCTCCTTAGTCACGCTGGCCCATCAGGTAGCGGAGCTGGCATCCAGTTTTTTCCAGACAGGAACTAGACAACTCATCTTGCTGCCAATGATTTATTAGTTAAAAAGGATGAGCAGGACTATTATCCACCCTTAGATGAAACCTTCACATTCCCAGTTTGAACATTCCCATAGTGACGACTGCTCAGGTCTTCAGGGTGCTGCTTCTTCAGTGGTATTCTCACGGCAGGATACACTCAAAATGGCGTTTGCTAAACAGAATTTGGACCAATCTCGTCGTTCAGTCTCTCAGCAAGAGGATTTCTTTGAAGTTGTTCTGACTTTACAGAGGTTGTTTTATTCTGCGTTTCGGTCAGCTCCCTCATCCAGACCATATTGTCTGGACTGTACTCTAGTGGCAATACCTGAGGCCCTGGTAACTTGCTGGTGGTATCGCCAGATGAAGCCCTTAGACAGGATCTTCACTGTCCTAGCACGAAATGTAGATGCACTGATTATCTGTCAGGATTTACAACACTGAAGGCTTAAGTCGTGTAGGAAATTCCATGGCTCATCTATTGTTAGCTCTTCATTTTACTATGAAGGTTACCCCACTGGACAATACTGCATTAGAGTTGCTTTACGCTTCCTTGCAAGCCTTGGGTTTAATTGCTTTCTCTAGCAGAAAGGGTCTTGGGTTTATTACACAAGCTAGGAGGCAGGCTTGGCTAGCACATGCTAAACTCTTAGAAGCTTGACATAACAGTCTTTTCCAGCTACCACTGGTTCCTGGACAAGTTTTTGGTCCAGCTACTCAAGAAGCTCTTGGGTGCCGAGTTCATGAAGTGGAGTCCCGATCCCAGCACTTTGAGTGCAGTGTAAAACATTATTGGCCATCCACACATCGTATGGCCGTTCGTCGCATAACCCAGCTCCAACACAGGCAGGGACAGTCTACAGGCTGTTTGACCTGGCTCTGCCTCAAGAAAGGAGACCTCCCATGCTCGCTTTAGACCAAATGCTTGTCCTGTGGTGACTCATCCAACCCTTGGAATACTTTCTCGTTTGCAAGAAATATGGAAGTTTCAGGCCTATCCTGGACCTCAGATGCCTGAACAGAAGCTAAATACCTTCCTTTCCGCATGCTGCATGTCATAGATGTCCAGAAGCCATCAAACCCAGCATGTGGTTTACTTCTGTGAATCTAAAGGATGCATGTTTCCACATCCTTGTTGCACTTCATCACCTACTGGAACAAGTCACTGCCTTAGGACTGAAAGTAAACCTACAGAAAAGCTGCCTCACTCCGTGCCAGTAAATATGCTTCCTGGGATTACATCTAGACTCCAGAGCGATGACTGCCTCCCTCACAGCATGCAGGAGGCAGGCTATATGGGGAGCCATAGTGAAGTTCCAGGTTTGACGCAAGCTACCTCATCTCAGCTTCCACGACTAGTGGGTCTTCTCATAGCAGCCTCATCAGCCATTCAATTAGGGCTTTTACACCATCGCCCATTTCAGTGCTGTCTTATAGGCAGACGGTTATCAGCAGTCCACAATTGCTATACCCATATTTTGGTTACAACCAGTTGCTCTGTTTCCCTGAAGCTTTGGAGACAAGAATTAATTCTGCAAATGTGGTGTACCAATGGGACCACCTCTGGCATGCAGGAAAGTAGTGACAACAGATGCTTTCCTCACATCTGTCTTCCATGGCGCTTGCCTTGTACTATCCCAGAGGAAAGATTTATTGCTCAGTGGTTGCTTTTCCAAAGCTCATGAGACGTGTGAAAGTTGTAATTCTCATATATATCTCATTGTAGTATCAACAGTGCCTCATATGTTTTTCCTCAAATTCCTTAGGAGAAATAAAAGTAGACACAACTGAGACATTAAAAAGTTCTGAGAAAAAGGAGTCCAAAAGTAGAAACGAGAAACATGGGAGATCTTTTTATTTATTTACCGTGTGTAATGTGATTGAGATCTCTTATAAACTTTAGAGAAAATGTGAGAGATCCAGAGTTTTTAAACCCCTATTTACACCTGTATTTAGATTTAACCACTTGTGATGTGATTGACCAAAATCTTAATACCAGGTGTAAACAGGGCCAAAAGCAAGATGGGAAACGACTTGCTGATGACACGGCTTAATGCTTATTGGTGATGTATTGTTCTCTTTTAAAATATTTGAATTTGAAACCGTGATATCATGTTTTAATGAGTATAAATGAGGAGCTCTTTTCCAAAACGCTATAAATCCATTTCAATAGTTTTCAGGAAAATGACATTTTTTACCTAGACCCACACATTTTGTGAATATTCAATTTATCCTGTTAAAATGGTTGTGTGGCTCAGTCTGAACATGTTGAACAATGATTATTAAATCAAACAACAATTGTTGATGATAAATTCAAAGTTTATTTATTTATTTTTCAAAACGCTATAAATCCATTCTTCTTTTTTTTCAAAACGCTATAAATCCATCAATTGTTTCCAAAAAAATTATGGTTTGTCTTTAATACTTTAAATTAATATAAATTAAACAAGTGCAAATGCATTAAATAAATAAAAGACAACTATAATAAATAGTTAAATAAAATAAATAATGACACATTTTAATATTGTCCAGCACATAACACTCATACAAATACCAGTCCTTAAATACAACAATGTTAAAAATACATTTAAATCATTTAGTAATTTAGGCTAATTGTAATTTGGTGCCGAACCTGAAAAAAGTAATGATAGCCTAGTAATGATAACAACTCGATAAGTTATTTAGTAATACATTCAGAGTCATTTTTAGTAAAGTGTCAACCTGTAACAAATAGGACCAATTTGTCCACTACATATGCATGAAAAAACGAATGATTAAATAATGATAACGATATTCAATAGGCAAGTCAGTCAATAATAAATAAATAAAATAAAAATCAAGATAATAAATAAAAATCAGATCGTCCGGTGACAGCCTCTCGGCCTGACAGAAACCTGTGGGAGCAGCTTTGTTGACATCCGACTGTTGGTATTAACGCGCCTCCCGCGAATCTTCTTTTGTTGTTGTTTTTTGTGATTATCTTGTGATTGTGATTATGTGATTGTCCAGTCTGCGTTTAGTAAACTTTAAAGCACTCGTTTTGAGGAATTAATTAAATAAACGTCTGTTCAGATCGCCGCCTATTTTGAATGCTTAGAACGCGCCCGAATTCTGATTGGTCGAGAGGATGTATCGCGTTTAGGCTAAAAATAGGTTCGGCGCTTATCGCGTTTTGGAAAGAAACTGCATCTTGCAGTACATTTTAAACCAGGAAATATCGCGATTTTGGCATGACACGTTGATGGAGCAGTGAATAGGTTCAGTACACAGCAAAATGACATGATAAACTCATTTTTTTTTTAAATGGCGTTTATCGCGTTTTCGAAAAGAGCTCTTCAAATTATGTGTGAATATTCCCAAACTCTCAGAAAGTGCCATCTCTGTCAGATAGGCCCTATGTAATTGCTGTCATTTTTATAAATAAAATCTAAAAAATGTCTGTTAAACTAAAAAATGAGCGAAATGCGTCTTTTGATGGAATTAAATAAACAACAAGTACTTTGGGTGTCTTTGTGGCAAGTAAGATGAGGCTGAGGCCTGTGAGAGAACGTTGTGAGGCTGGTGGCGTGATTGATGATGAGTGCCACTTGTACACTGCACTGGTCTTGTATCTCTCACGGAGGAGCTTCGGAAGCATACTGTAAAAGGAGGAGCAACGACAGTGAAGGACGAGAGAGGACCAGGCCTGGACTTTACGTTATGTTTGGTTTATGTTTTATTTTGTGCAGCAGTCGTCCGTGAGGGGCTGCTGCATTTACTTTCGTTTTGTGTTTATTTATTTTATGATTATTAAATGCGTTGAATGTTCGCCGGTTCCTGCCTCCTCCTTCTCATAACAACATACCTTTGTTACAGTCTTGCTCATCATATTCATATTCATATAAAAGCAACAGAACTTAAATTTACATCCATTTTATTAGCAACACAGCATATGAGTGTGAATCCCACGATATCTGCCTTTGATCTAGTAGGTGTCTGATCCACTACAAGAACTGTCCGTAGTGGCTGCACTTTTTGCACTCCGCTCACTGCAGCCGCCTACTCACGTCTACATTTCAGGCAGGGCGCATCTCAAAAGAGCCTATGGAAAAACTGTGATTCACTTCTCACAAGAGAAGCAGCTAAATTAATTTCTCTCTTCTGCCGAAGATTAAATGCACACTATGTGAGACGTTTGGATCAAAATATCCAAAAACCAAAAGAACAATATTTTGTTGATTTGTGTACTTACATTATCCCAAATGCTTCCAAGAATGTCTAAATCCAGAGAAATAAGCAGTTTTTAACCAGTACACGGACCGTGGTATGACATCATACCCGCGTTACCCTTGATTTACGGTTATATTTTGTAGAAACCATGGAAACACCAAAGACGCTTTAATATATCGGGCCCTATCTTGCACCCAGCGCAAATTACTTTGTACATCGACGCATGTATCATTTCTATTTTGCACCTGACTTTTCCCTCCACAGATGCACGTCGGTAAATTAGGGAAAGAACTTGTGCTCCCGGGGTGGTTAAGTGAAAAGAGGAGGCGTGTTCCGGCGGCGAACGTTACCTGGGGCTATTTTGCAGTTTCAGAAAACAATTCCGCCACAGACCAGGAAAAAACCTAGTCTAAAGTCAGTGACGCGTTATTCAGATGCTATTTTAAGGGCGCATACTTGGCCATAATTTAGCGTGTGCACAACTGTACACTTTGCTTCTCTCATCTACACAGACGCAGCAGTTCTTATTTTTGCAAACCATACATAATTACAAGGAAAAATATTACCACACAAGGGAAATCATTGTGGTGTCCATGAAGATCTAGCTTACACATTTTCCCAAATTATTAAGGCTAATTGTAGTAATGACGGATCAAACCTGTTTGATCAATAGTGGCAAGACACATAGGTATACAAGGACATCTGACAAAGTGGGTTGTCCATCAAGAACCAGGAAACAAAATTCTGAAGACTGTGAAATCATCTTTACCATCATGTAAGTTGATGGACTCTCATTCCTGCGTAATAATCAAGGAACGGTGCTGCCGTACCAGCGAGCGCAATCATATTACAAACTTAGTGCCGGTCATGTTGGAAGTTACCTAGCTGGGGACTATTTTCAGGCGCTGCGTAATATCATTACGCCTGCTGCACCCATGGTACGGCAGAAAAGTTCCTTGATTATTACGCAGGAATGAGAGTATAGTTCCTAGTCATATTGGCCTAGAAAATCACTCTTTGGTAATTTTTGCTAACGCTCTAATCAGATTCAATGATCTATGCTAAGCTATGCTAAAAGTGCTACCACCAGACCCGGAGATCGGCTGAATGGATTCCAAAACGGTAAAACTCAAATGTTTAACTTTAGGGGAGTTGGAAAATGAGCCTATTTCCAAAAAAAGTGTAGTGTTCCTTTAAGGTGAGGTGTTAGGGTGTGGGTTAAGAAGAATAAGTTGACATATTTGCAAAGTTACTTATATTCAGTAGAATGTCTGTTGTGGAATCATCAAAATTGTTATCAATAATAGTTTTTCAAACATACATCTCAACTAAAGACATTGGATTTGTAAATCTTTACAATGTTTAAAAAAAAGTCACAGGACACCTTTTCTGAATGTTACTCATTTGCCCATTCATCTGCAATTGTTTTGCTTTTTGTACAAAGGAAATATTTGACAGTAATAACTGTGATGGAATATGCAGTCAAATGATTTGTAAAGTAAACAGGACACGTTTAGATATATAGGTCTTTGTAATAGTAATGCACATCCTGATTTTTTTTTTAAAATTAAAATATAGTTGATTATTGTTTTAACATTTTAAACACCTGTTTAAATGAGTCAACTTGTCAGGTCACACGCTGTCTTCACGCCATGCAGGTGAGAATCAATGACATAACCCTTATTTACAGTATTTTAGCAAATAAGATGTAACCTAAGCCTAGCTGAAGTCCTACTTCATGCTGCTTAGGTTTGCACAACATTTACAGTGGTAAAGTTTGACAACAACATTAAAGGTGAGCATTAATTGGATGAGAAAGTATCAGGGTCACTGAGAAACTCAGCCAGTCTGAATAAAAGGCACATTATTTAGCACTATTGCTGTGGAAATTTATCACAGATTACCAACACCCAAAGTGAACAGAAATTATTGTATATTGTATATTTGTCCCTTTTTTTTTTTTTACATTTCTGCTTGTGAACTCTCTACAGTTAATTTGCCCCATAGACTTCCATTGCAAGTGCAATGAATTTCTGTGGTAATGTAGGTAAAAAGGGAGATTATTACTCCTCATTTAGCAGATAATCATGGGTTATCTGTTCAGTTGGGTGTCAGTAAATCTTAAGGTAGGGACACACCAAACCGTGAAGCAGGGTGAAAGAGGACCACAAGAACATTCGAGGATATCTATAGAAAGCGAACAGCAGCTCCTTGTCCACCTAAAAGCCAAAGTAAAGTAAAAAGGAAAACCGACACACATAACTGCAGATACACAAACCGTAAACAAATCAGCACGTGCTTACCATTTTGAATATCAATCATGCTGATCACTTTCTTTATTCTACTCGGCTCATGTTATTAATAAAATATTCGCCCAGAAACACTCTTGTGAGATGAAGTAAAATTAGAACAGTCTTCTGCCTGTACCGTCTTGACTTTTTTGCTCGCTGTTTTATTCTTGTGCACTGACTCATTCCCTAAACTGAACCAGCGAATAAGAGTTCTCTCTCTCACCTACGGCCCGACGCCGATTCTACATGCTGAATCGGCCAAAAAAAACCCACAGCGTTCGACTAGAGTCAACAGTGCGGAACACACAGATAAAGACAAGGCTTGGTGTGTCCTTGGCTTTAGGTTTGTGTTTGATCCCTACCTAATATTAAGCCTGAGGCCACATTGAAAGTAAACAGGAAACATTCAAACAAATGCTAAAGCTAAATAAAAGACGAATTAAAAATATATCAATAAGCAGCAATTGACTTACACTTAATACATAGTAGAATAAGGCTTAAGGCAATAGAGCTATTACTGAATGGTAAGAAGCATTACAAGATAGTCAGATGTTTAGATAGATGCTCAACCCCAAATAACATTTTTCCTTTTTCTTTTGCTTAGAAACATGGATATGGGAGGTTTGGAGACTGTTGTGGCCAACTCGGCCTATGTGTCAGCACGTGGGAGTATAGACGGTGCTGCTGCAGCAACAATGCGTGACAAAAAATATCGCGCCAAGATCAACCTTCCTCACATCAGACAATGTGAACATATGAAGTCTACAGTAGATTCTTCCTTCGAAAGTATGTGCGTACGCCAACCGATCGGTAAGCGCCTCTTTCAGCAATACCTTGAAAGTGAACCTGCTCACAAAAATCCTGTAGATTTGTGGAAAGATATTGAAGACTACAACATTGCCCAGAAAATGACCGGGGTAAGAAAGCACAGAACATGGTCAACAAATATTACGAGTCGTCCTCCAAGAACTTCTGCGACTTTCTGGAGGACAAAGCTGTGAGCAGGGTGAAAGAGGACCACAAGAACATTCGAGGAGATCTGTTTAAAGAAAGCGAGCAGCAGCTCCTTGTCCACCTAGAAGCTAAAGCACTCTGTGGCTTCAAGGACAGCATGTACTTTCTACGCTACATACAGTTTAAATATCTGGAGAGCCAACCTGTTACTGAAGATTGGTTCATGGATTTCAGAGTGCTTGGGAAAGGTGGATTTGGTGAGGTCCATGCTTGCCAAATGAAGGCGACAGGGAAGATGTATGCTAACAAGAAACTGAATAAGAAGAGGTTGAAGAAACGTAAAGGTTATGACGTAAGTGAGAGATCTTTTTTATCAGTAAATAAAGTTATACTTGACGCATACTTGGTTTGATCCAACTGCAGACTTCAAATCTCTATATGTATGCATATCCCAAAACTGTGCAAGTGAAGCAATAATTTTTGTCAATTTTGCCCCGGTTCATTGCTTAACCACATATAGGTGAGAGAGCAACTGGGGAAAAAAGGAAAGAGACACATAGAGACATGAGATTAGATTAACCTGAGAACATGGCATTAAGAAGCTCTAATCATAGAGTATTGGCTCAGTGCAAAGAGGCTTGCAGGCTCTGCTTGATACTCCACAAAGCAGCTCAGCTGCAACTGAGATGCAGAAAGACCGATAAGAAAAAATAAAAGGAATCCTTAAGGGTTAAAAGAATAGAACTCATTTGGAATTTGGCAGTAATGACCACACAAAAACAGAAACCAGAAAAGCCATGAAAGCTAGAGTTCAGTAGGGGAAGCAAGATGGGCTAACCTACTTGCCTGTAAAGGTATTAGAAGGCTAAATGGAATTAACCTTTTACTAACATTTATAGTCTCATCCAAGAACTGTTTATACTTTCTTGCTTGGAAATTTCATTCTTGTCACTAATTTTCTTGCTTATGATTGGCCCATTTAAATCCCTTCCGAGACTTTACACTTGAAAAAGTATTTGCCAATAAATTATTTGATTTCTAAACTTCCTAGTTGCATGTACAGAAGCTGAATAAGATTGATAAAAACAGTTGAAATACCATAGAAAAGCAAAGTATGTGGTTAACAAGCACCTTTTGAAGGAATGACTTTGGGAAGAATCAATTAGTGTTTGCTGATGATGTAAGATCTTGTACAGGCGGTCTTCATCTCAATCAGCCTTAGGAAATGTGGTCCAGTCCTCATGTTAGAAACCTCTGTGTAGTAGAACCTAAAGAACTTTTATAATATACATAACTAAATGTGGCATTTACCACCATTTTTCAATTCTTTATCTCTTTTTTCTTTTCTGTTGTAACATTTCTCATTTCTTGATTTCCCATAGGGTGCTATAATTGAGAAGCGCATACTGGCTAAAGTCCACAGTCGTTTCATTGTGACTTTGGCCTATGCTTTCCAGACCAAAACAGACCTCTGCCTGGTCATGACAATCATGAATGGAGGAGACCTCAGGTTTTACTTATACAGTATATCTATGTTTGTGTGTGTATGTGTGTTTGTCCTTGTCGCAACAAAGATAGTAATAAAAATAGTTTGACCTTGTGGAGACTTTTTTTTTTGGTCCACATGAGGAAAACATCTTATAAATCATACTAAATGATGCTTTTTGAAAATGTAAAAATTCAGAAAGTTTTCTGTGAGGGTTGTGTTTAGGCGTAGAGTTAATGTTAGGGGATATAATATAAATTATAACTAAATTGTAAAGGGGAGGGTGAGTGTTTTCACTTTTCTAACTTTAGTTAGTGTGAAATGTTGCTGTTTGAGCATAAACAACATCTGCAAAGTAACAACGCTCAAAGTTCAAAGCATATTTTGATATTTTGCTTTTAAAGGGGTGGTAAAATGCCCTTTTCACAAGATGTAAAATAAATCTCTGGTGTGTGTGTGTGTGTGTGTGTGTGTGTGTGTGTGTGTGTGTGTGTGTGTGTGTGTGTGTGTGTGTGTGTGTGAAGTTTTAGCACAAAATACCCCACAGATATTTTTAGCATGTTAAAGTTGTCACCTCAAAAAGTGACAACTTTAACATGCTATATAAAAATATCTGTGGGGTATTTTACCACCTTTTACATTTACATTTTACATTTACATTTTAGCACCCCTTTAAATATCATTGCCATGATATAAATTACTCATAATATGTGATTTTGTTAATACTGCCCATTCCTATACAGAAGTTTTTGTGCACATAAGCGCTTAACATTTTGGAAAAAAATCTCTAATTACAACTATGTGATCCAGCCTCCAGAATACAGTACACCTTCAGTCATCACCTCAGTATAAGATGGTTGCTTTTTTCTTTTCTTTTTTTGCTGGGACCATCTTGTACAAGCAACAAACTAGTTACCATGTTTAAAAAACCTGCTTGATCACATTTAAGCTAATTCTTTTAAAAAATGTCAAATAATTTCTTGTGTTTCTTTACTACCCACTGTATGACAATCATTTGAACTCTATCCGTTACTCCTGCTCTAGATTCCATATGTATAATGTGGATGAGAAGAATCCAGGCTTTAATGAAACAAGAGCTTGTTATTACACGGCTCAGATCGTCTGTGGGCTTGAGCATTTGCACCAGCACAGGATTGTATACCGAGACCTCAAGCCAGAAAACGTCCTACTGGATGATGCAGGTGAGAAATACACCGAAACACGTATTTACTGCTTGCCTCTCCACTTTTTGCTTCATCTCATCTGAATGTTTTGTTTGTTTTTGTTAGGACATGTGCGTCTGTCTGATCTGGGGTTGGCTGTTGAATTACCGCCAGGAAAAGACAAAACACAGGGATATGCTGGGACGCCAGGTCAAAGACTTTTCAGTACACTCTAAAATAACATCCCGTGCATTTAGTTGTTTTTTTTAAACGAGGTGGAAGGTTTGAAGGGACCCCTCATAACAGCAAAAAAAATAAAACATTTGAGGTCCCGTTCAGTGTTACTGAGTTTAAAAAAGAAAACATGACAGCTTAATTTAATATCTGATTCTCCATACACTTAAATTACTATAGTTATATCAGTGTTTACCTTTGAGCTGACCAATTGTGTTTATAACATTCTAGCATACTCATCAGTTATTTTTAGGTATAATTGCAAGTTCAAGTGAACCTGTCACAGAAACTGTCAAGTTCATCATGGCTTTGAGGTCAAGTTAATCAAGTCAGTTTAATGCTATTAAACTAATATCCTGTTATACCTACACCCACTGTCACATTTATTAAAAAATAAGTTGAGTACAATTAAGTATGCAGTACAGTTGTTCTGTCAAGAAAAAAGTTACATAAAAAGCAACTACATCTTTTACGCTTCAAAAAAATTCAGAGATGGTCAAACTAATCCAGTGTTTAGCAGTTTGTTCATGTAGTTTGTCTACAAACTGAAAGGTTGGTGGTTCTATCCCCGGTTCCATCTGACCAAGTGTCGAGGTGTCCATGAGCAAGACACCTAACCCCGACGAGCTGTATGGCGCCTTCCATGGCTGACACCGCCGTCGGTGTATGAATGAATGGGTAAATGTGAGGTAATATGTAACGCGCTTTGGTGGCCATGGGTCTGTTAAAGCGCTATATAAATGCAGTCCATTTACCAACATATGTAATTTAGGCTTTTATTCACATTTAAACATTGATCAGCAAGCATAAACAGAAGCTCAATCGTACTTGCTTGACGTGCGAGAACAAATCTTATTGGTTCTTGTCAAGTCAAGTCACCTTAATTTATATAGCGCTTTTAACAATATATAATACAGATTTACAGTGATAATAGGAAATTACAGTAACAGAGATTGTTTTGGCTTTACAGCAGCTCTACAATAAAGATATTGTCCAGCTAAAGTTGGTTTAGATAGATCTAAATCTGTTCATTCAATAAAGTTATCAATTTTCTTCTGAGAATTTGGACTAAACCGTCAATTCATATGGATTAGTTTTATCTCTTTCTGAACTTTTTGAAGCATCAAATGGAAGGACAATGGAAGGACAGACATCTCTCAGACTTCTCTTAAATATCTTCATTTGTGTTTCGAAACTAACCCGAGAATTGTCACCACCTTTCTACTGGTGGTGTGTACAGTACGTGTGTAGCTGAAAAAAATACTGTATTAAAAAATAATGCTTCTTAAACTCTTAAAACTAATAAAAGTATATTATTATCCACAACACAATGCAGATTAATAACAAAAAAAACACATACATTCTTCACTTAACTTCATCCATCAGAAAAGTTTAAGTCATTATAAACATAATATATGAAATATAAACATTAAATAATATATATTAAATGAAATATTGAAATTTAAGATTTATTAAGCTTTATGCTGTATGTCAATTGCAATATAATATATAGTTATATATTTATTTAGTTTCATGTTAGCAGTTTTTAAAGGGGTGGTATAATGCCCCTTTTTACAATATGTAAAATAAGTCTCTGTTTTCCCCAGAGTGTGTATGTGAAGTTTTAGCTCAAAATGCTCCACAGATGACTTTTTACAGTCTGTTTAAATTGTCCCTTTTTGAGGGTCAGTAAAAACACGTTATTTCGTGTGTGTCCCTTTAAATGCAAATGAGCTGCTGCTCCTGGCACAGAGGGCGGAGCCTCAAGATCTTAGCAGCCTCGATTACCTCATGCAGACAAGCACTACAATGTCAGAAACTGTTCTGCCTTTTATGTTTAAACTGGAGTCAGACAGATGAGAGACTCAAGAAGATGTGACAACATGTAGATTGCAACAGGACGCTTCTGAATGGTTAGTTGATGAATTTATGTTGCTGATGTAGAGTTAACTATCTTGAATTAGCATATTCTGTCATGATAATCTATAAAATCGCTTGTGTGGGAACTGTTGTAAGATGCCTACAGAGTGGCATGCTATTGCATTTGTGTCACGTATTGCATGTAAAAAGACGAATGTGACAGCTTGAGCAGACTCACAAATGTGCTCTAGGCCTACTACAAAAACTCTTCCTCTTCTCAACATGGACTGCGTGTTCCCGGGGGCGGGGTTTATGTAAATTGAAGGGTTAGTAATGTCACTAACCCGGGAGGAATGTTGTGTAGTCCCTACTAGCCGTTTGTTGAAGTCCTTAAAAAACTATTTCTTTAAAAGCAAATATCTTTGTTTTGAACTTTGAGCGTTGTAACTTTTGCAGACGTTGTTTATGCTCAAACAGCACCATTACACACTAACTAAAGTTAGAAAAATTAAAACATAATCAACCACCCCTTTAAATTGATATAGTCAAAAATAAATAAATAAATAAAGAGGAATCAAACAAATGTACCACCCAAGGTCTTCTGGATCACACCTGGCTTTAAAAGATCTGCCATGATAGCAGACATGCACACTATGTGTGCCCACTGTCCAGTCGGTCCTGCAGAAATGACAAAATGACAGGATCAGGGAAACAAGTTGACTTCTGCCTCCCCGAACAGACTCGAAATCAGCTGGACTGTCTGGGGATGTAGCCGTTACTCTCCATGTCTATACCTTCCCTGGACAGTAGGTCCGCATTGCAGTTCAGGTGGCCGGGATCATGGACTGCCAAGGAGCCAGCGCATTCATGCAGTTGCAAGCCACGAAGACATGCGTCTGGCCAATCCACCACGCCCTGCGAAGCACAGCTTTTTTCAGCTTTTAGCCAAAGCTGAAGTGATCTCATATACAGCAAGATCAAGAGAAAAATGGTCTCAGCAGCTGCCATCACCACCAACACCTTCTGAAAATTCTTCAGATTCAAAGACCTCTCTGGCTTGAACAAAGAAATCAGCCAGCACATCCTGAGAATGGGTCATGATTAACCAATCGTCCCAAGTAATTCAGAATACAAATTCATTCCACTCAGTCAAACAAGGGATAAAACCGCATTCAAAACCACATGCCTATAGCCTTTCACTATCATATTTGCCACCCAACTTGACCCACCCGGCAGTGCACGGCACACATTCATGCAGCGCTAGTGGGGCTGCCCTGCTACGTGTTGAACTACTCCCAGAACTGTCTTTCACGACTGTGTTCACAAACAGCAGGCATTCGTCTCCGAAAGCAAGATAACATGACCACGTTTATTGTGTTTTGTCTATGTGCTCTGAGGCGCAAGTCATTTATTATATACAAAAAGTATTATATACAGTGGCTTCTCCAACTTTTCTTAGTGATATTTAGCACCAGTTTACCAGAAAGTGAAGATTTTGTTCTCTTCAAAAAGGTCAGGAAAATGTGCCATCAAAGCAAAAAGAAAAAAAGTTTGCAAACAGGTAATATATAAATAAATGTCTCTTAGCATCTACCATTAAAACTGTATAGGCAACTCTTTTGATATCAGATAGAGCCGGCTAGAGCGCTGCATTATAAGTAGCCACGCTGTAGGGCTGGGCGATTTGGACCAAAAGTCATATCCCGATATATTTAGGCTGAATATCGATATACGATATACATATATATCCTGATATTTTTTCCGCAAAGTGAGAGCAAATGTTCAGTCAAAAAGTCAAAGCCAAATATGGACTTCACTGTATAAATTATACATTGATTCTTATTAAAGTTACTATTTAAGTTCTCAGTCAAGAGCAGTGTGTGATTTCCTCTGTGTTTTGTTGTTTTATTAACATTAAATGGATAGTTCTCCCTAAAATTTTAATTGAAGCGAAATAAACCTAAAATTCTCGGGACAGCAGCATGTGTCCAAACTTTAATCTTAACAGTTCTATTTCATCAGATACGATCTGTAAACAGGGCTTTAAGTGTAAAATACCGAACTTGTCCTTTAACCGGCAAGGCTTTAAAGCACATGCAAATAATGAACTTTTGAGAACTGCAGTGTCCTGTTCCTCTGCGTAAACATTTAATGTGCATATTTATCGCGTTGTACACTAGGATGTTGAGACGCAGACTGCTTCAAAAGCAGTCAACAGCTTGCCTTGCTTGTAGCAAGGATCACAGCGCATATTTGAACTATATCGATATATGCGATATGGTCTAATTCCATATCCCATTTAAAAATATATAAATATATTTTTTATATCGCCCAGCCCTACCATGCTGTTCCCTTGGAGGGCGGGGGGCATTAACAAAAGAAACAAAAGCCGGCTTATCCAGTATGGAAATACACACAGACAATGACACGGCCCTACTGCATGCTAGAATCTCAGAAAAACAAGCCGATTTCAACCTCAAAATGTACGCTTTTAAAAATGCCAATACTGCTATCTCAAACATGGAGAGGCTTCTTCGTGATCTCAACTAACAGATTCTGCAAAAAAGCGAATCTTTCTCATTTTGCTCGAAAGTTGTGCTGCCAACTTGTGTCCCTACTTTCCATGATTGGTCACAATTTCAACTGGAGTGGGAAAGATATGCTCTCGCCGAGGGGCTGTTCGTACTGTGAGCTTGAAAAGACATGAGACTTACACTCTGCAAGATGCTGCTAGGGAGTGGGGCCTTGCTTATTCCATGTGAGGATGGAGGGGTGAAGAGAGGAAACAAGCTCTGATATTGAGTTTTTTTTGTTGCATTCCTTATTAAAGGCATCACAACATTAATACACTTTGCACTGTCACCTGCAACATGCTGGCAAACAGAAGAACAGCCTCTCAGATGAGCCGTTTTGAATTTCGGCTTGTGGGTCACACTAGGCAGCACTTTCCTCCTCACGCCACATCTGTTAGGAGCATGGCAGGAGGTTTGCTGCAGGCGTGGCCCTTGCCACGATGTGCTTAACTCCCTTCAATCTCACCACCGGCTGATCTCTTTCCCAGGGGCTGAGGAAGTGGCAGTGGCAGGTCTGTCATGTTGCTGTGATGATCGCTGGGTGGATAATGATCTAGAGCTTGTGGGATGGACAACTCTGGCACATCTGGGCAAGAAGTGGCTCATGGCCTTGGACATGGTGTCATTGTCCAAAGCACCAAATGAGATCAGCTTGCAAGCTCCATCGGAGGGGCAAAGACTGTCCTCAGCATGTGAGAACTTAGGCTCAGGTTACCAGGGAACACATGGGCATCAATAAGCCTCCCTAACGTGGCTACCGCTGCTTTCTTTCCCACTGCTCGCCTGGGTGAGAGGGGGAAGCGAAGGCCAGTGCCAGCAAGATAGAGATCCTGGTGTGCAGGACCCCAACTGTCATTTCCTCTCAGTGAGGACAGTCTGGTCTATCCAGTGCCATCTCGGCATGGGAGTGACCCAGGCACAAGACGCACGTGTCACGTCTGTCTGGGAGCTGGATAGGTCACCTGCTTGCTCGACATACCTTTAGGGCCATTTTCCTTGTCACCGGATCGCTCAAAGGGAGGGGCGAAAAGAGCATTGTCCACTTGATAGGTGTACTTCAACAGCAAGAGTTGTATTCTAACAGCTTCATCTTGAAAGTGAAAGATTCTAAAGCAATGATGGACCTAGTTAGAGTTGCAAGTAATAGAAACTGTATCTCTCTTCCTCAGGTTTCATGGCTCCAGAACTACTACAGAAGAAAGAGTACGACTACACTGTAGACTACTTCACTCTTGGGGTCACTCTGTATGAGATGGTTGCTGCCAAGGGACCTTTCAGGTGTCGTGGAGAGCAGGTACTGGTACACACACTCATGCATACACTTTGGCACTCTGTTAAAGGGCCTTCACACGGACAGCAATTTGCAGTGACAAAGCTGAAGTCATTGATTATCAGTGAGATAAATTAATTGAAAGTAATTTGAAGTGAACCACTTCAAATTACTGAACACTGTTTTTTTTATTACTGTTTTTACACTTTTTAACTTAACACTGTTTTTTCTGATTCATAGGTGGACAACAATGAAGTGACACGCCGCATTCTGAATGACCCTGTCTCATACCCCCCAACCTTCAGTCAGGAGCTCAAAGACCTCTGTGAAGGACTGATGGAGAAAGAACCAGACAAGAGACTTGGCTTTAAGAACAATGAGTGTGCTGAGCTAAAGAACCAGTCCTTTTTTAAAGAGCTCAACTGGGGGAGACTAGAGGCTGGTATGGTCCATTAGAGTTATAGTTAGTGAAGAATATGCATCATAAACCACTTATGAAAAAATACTACTGTATTAACAAGGTTTTTTAATTGTTTTATTTTTCAATGTATTCTTTAAATTACCAATATGTAAATATAGTGGTATATGAATATGGTAATCATAAAATCATATGATAAATATCAAATGACCATCTTATACCATCACTGGATCATTTTACTTCCCTTTTCAGGTATTATTATTTAAACAGTTTAAAGAAAATTGCCTTTTTTTTCTTTCTTTCCATCTTTCACTCAGGTATGCTTCCTCCTCCTTTTGTTCCGGATCCTAAAATGGTCTATGCCAAGGACATTGATGATGTGGGAGCATTCAGCACTATCAAAGGTGTTGTGATCGACAACAAAGACAATGAATTCTACGGTGAGTTTGCAACTGGGAACGTACCAATTCCATGGCAGGATGAGATGATCGAGACAGGCGTGTATGGGGAGCTTAACATCTGGGGACAAAATGGAAAACTACCGAATGATCTGGATCCCAACTATGTGGAAGCGAAAGGAGGGGGGTGTGTGCTACTGTAAACTAGAAAGAAGCAAAACACAAAACGAAAAAAATTAACTGATGGGAGCACAGGAAATTATTCATGGTGAACAACAAAGGCATGAATTATGTAATCGAATAATGATTGTGTAACTCAAAAGGTCTCCACATGTAGACCTACTGTATGTACATGCTTGGAAACATGAGATTCTTAAAACTATTACTAAACAGTAGGTAAATTACCACAAGTCTACTCACATATTGTAAAACACAATGACTTGACTTGACTTACTCGCATATTGTAAAAATTCTGATTCCCCCCCCCCACCCCCCTATATATGTAGCTCTGGTGGAAATGCAAAATTATTGTAATGTACATGAGGTAACGTTACCGATAATGTTATCTGTATTTGTATATTTATAGTTTCATAAGGGAATTTTTGGTCATGGAGGATGTTGCCATAAAAAGAGGAATTAAATCTAGTAAATGTAAAATGAAGGAAGCGAAAAAGTAACACGTATCAGCTTACGTGTCATAGAGGAAGTGAGAAGTTTTACTTGTTTACTTTTATGGTTCAAAAAAATGTATTTTTTAGACATTTCAAAAGATACCATATTTACTGTTTGTCAATGAATAGATTTTTTGAATATATTATACATTTGGTTGTATAGCAGTGTCATTATAAACTTGAAAATAACAATACATTAATTGTATGTAGGAAAATAGAGTCTTGGGCTTTTATGGTCAACTATTATGCTCAACAATCAGCTGCTTTGCTGAAATGTTGAACTGGGAGTTTTCAGTTAGTTTAAAGCTGAATAAGCTTCCTCATGTAAGTCACAATGCTTGTAGAAATTAGATAAATTGATTTTGGATTATACATTTTAAATAGCTCCATCATATTATGTCCTGGATCTACAGTATCTCACTAATGTACAACAGTCCATTTGGTGTGGTGACCTACTTCCCTCTTAGGCCATGTGAAAGACCAAAAGACAACATCTGAAAGGAGAAGTAACCTTCATTAGTGACATGTATTAACAACACTTAGAGCAAGTTTGCTCACAAGAATAACACACCAGCGGAGATAAAAATGTATTGACATATTGTGTATGGCAGTCCTGATTGCTCAATGAAAGGTAAACAAACTTCTTTACTTGTCTTAAAGATGTTGAACAAAGAGTGACAACACGGGCTTCATTACAGATTTGCGCAAAACTTTTGCGATTTTTTCTAAATATCGATACAAAACAATTGCGAAATGACGCATATTTGCATCATTTGACGCATATTTGAGGTTTAGAATCAGTACTCCTGTAATTCTTTTGCCTTTTATTAATTTAATAAACAACTAGTCTCGAATTCTGTCCAAACACACCGCGTAGCCTACGGCAGGTGACTATAAATGTGCAAAAACGGTTTCCATTGCAGTTTTGCGAAATATTTATTTTTCGAATTGCCTGAAAAGCCACCTCATGCGAGCGTTAAAACTTTTGTTGCGATAAATGGGAGTTTTTGCTAAATTTACGTGTTTCCATTGAGCGTATTTTCAATTATTTCAATGTGCGAAATTTGAAGGGTAGCTTGGAAACGTGGCTATTGACCAAGAAGACTCTTTCTCAGGGGGAAATGCTGAAATCAGCAAAATAAGGGATTTTGTTGCATTAGTTGTTGTGTTTAACAGTTTAATATGTAATATTGTGCAGTAGTCCATGAGTTTCTGGATTTTAATGTGTGAATCTTGCTCATTTGGACTCGAAAATTCTTTTAGAGAATCAAATGGATAAATCAATCTGTAAACCATCCAGTGGAAAACCTAGCATTCTACAGAAACCCAATCTTCCACCAAAACCAAACCTTAATGCTTTACACCAGCCAAGCCTCTTTGGTTCATCTAGCAGAGTGGCTCAGGCTTTGCTTAACTTTGAACCAGGGAAAGGCAAGCAAACAGCAATAAACTTCAACAGTAAAGAAGAGGACCAGAATATATCTTCATTCTCAAGACCTAATAAAAGTGGATGTAGAGTATGGGATAAAAAACAGATCCTCGAAAAAAATTGTCAGCTGGCAGTAGATGATGTGGATGTGGGTCGATCAGGTAATGCATTTTTTAATTATTAATCTGTGTGCTTTATATTGTATGTGATGTAGGTTTAGAGTAATTCAATTAAAACAGTTGAATAACATATAGAAGTAGGGTATTTTATGAATAAAAGGAGTACATTTAACAATTTGACACTTTCCTTGAAGACTTCCTTTGATCTATTTTAATTACCTTTACAGTATTTGTTATTGACGTAACTTGCAAGGAGGATAAACATGTTTTGTGCAGTGCATTACTGGCTGTTGTTGAGAGAATAAAACCATTGAGATTCAAGAGACATTTCAATGTTAAATGTTCAAATTTTGACTACGTTTGCATGAGTTACCGTTTTTGTTAACACTTTCTATGAAGACCATGCTTAAAATGAATTATAGCTCCATTTTATTTATAAGGTCCCTAGTGAAAAAATAATATACTAAAATGTATTTGAAATACATTTATTTTATGCTAAGTAGGCTATATAACAAATGCATTTACATATTTATGTACTTAATATAAACACCGTGCAATTGTACTTTTAGTATACTAAAAAAGTCTGCCAAATTGGAACAAAATTTGTACTTAATGCAGTTCTACCAGAAAGACTCGGGAGATAAATTGATATAACAGCGTATATTTATTAACAGCCCAGCAAGCATGAATTTATAAAGTTCTTTGGCGTAGGCCCCGTCCTTAGAGAGCAATGCGAGGGTAGCGGAATCTGCATATCCTGCCTGAAGACGAAGGCAGGGGCGCAGCCGACCCTCCTGGAGGTTAAGGAAGGGACCATCCTGGTGGTGGTGGGGAGGATGAGGGGGAAGGGACCATCTTGGTGGTAGTTGGGGAGGATGGAGGTAATTAGTAGTGTCAGCATCTGCGAACTCAGACGAATGTAAGTACCAATCTTTTATACTGTGAGTGTTAGCACATGATTGGTTAGAAGTGAAGTATTACGTGGCGCGCTGATTGAGTCTTCCTGGCAGAACTTACGCAAAAGCTTTCATTTTAGTTATCCAGAAATAGTGCTGAGGTCCAATTAGATACACTTATGTTTGCTTGTGCTAAATTGGAACTATTGCAAGTATACTTTAGGTACATCTTAAATATCTTGCATTTAAAGACTGATATTATACAAAGATCATAGTATCATCACTAATAGTGACATTAAAACACATTTTAGGCTTAATATTAAGAAATGTGCATTGTCCTATGAAGAAGTACTCAAAATAAAGTTGAATTATAATATATATATCAGTAAGTCTCCAGCGATATGTAGATTTGTAGTATATTTAGTATGAAATAAACGTTTTTTTATTTAGGTATATGTTTTTTTTTTTTTTAATAGGGGTTCCATGAATGTATTTATAAAGATGTAACCAGCATTGCTATAATGTTATTAGTTACAATGATTTTTTAGTCATTCAGATTTATTTCTGTCAAATAAGTATATATATTGTTATTAATAGCCATGTTCTGTTCTTCTAAACTTATTGTGAGTGATAATACAGTTACTAACCTCTATAAATGCATCATTGATGGCTTTAAGTAAAGTGAAACATAGAATGCAATACATGGGGCTATAATTCATTATTAGCATAGGCTTCATTAAAAGTGTTACTCAATTTTTCGTTGGGATGCAACTTGGTGTGCAATGTAAAATAAGGGTATTAAAGCAAAACCAACTTAGGACCACTGGCTTAAAGCATTGTAGAAGGCAACTGTTATGCAAGTCTGCGCTACAGAACTCGCTTTGGTTAACCCATCATTCACAAAGGTCACAAATCCCATGTCCCTTATCATAATCATAGTTAATTAAGAAAATAAAAAATAAATGCAATATTTGGCTAATATGATCATGTTCTCACTAACTAATAAGTTTTAATTTTGAATAGCCTATTATTTTACCAGTAAAAAAATAATACATATAATAAAAAAATCTGATTCTGTCTGGGCCTGTTGATAAGCTTAATAAAGCACCTGACCACCCTTCATTCCCTCAGCTCCTGATGGCAGTGAAATGAATAGCTCTGTGAGTGGCACCGTAGAAAATCATCAGGGCTCCACTGCACCATCAAAAACCTCAGAGGAGAAACACTGTCATTGCATCTGCCACCTTCAAAGGCCTGGTATGAAACTGGTCTGGGTACCTCTACAAGATACTGTAATTGAATCAAAGGAAATCAAGAGAAATGAGGATGTTTTTCACCTAAGTAGGCCACAGAATAGCCCATCTCGCCATACAAAACCCCAAGTATTGCCTCCGTGTGTTAATTGCCAAAGCTTTCTGCTTCACCACAGCCCTCACAAATTTGCAGGAAACGGGTTTGTATACACTGGTGAGTCATTTCAAAACCACTCAAAACCCCCTGTACCACCTAGGACTTATCAGTCCTCTGATTATCAAAATAGCCAGCAATATACACAGCTTGACCACACTGATGCTCATATATATTTGGATCTTTTGCCATCAAAAGACAATAAAGTTACTGCTCCAGTTGTCCCCCCTCGTCCTCCCCCAATACCTCCTCGGCACCCTCCACTAAAGCAAAAGACAGAGAGGCGGACTTCTCAGCCAGCATTGGCCTGTGTGGTCTCTCCTCGAGGAGGCGGTCTACCTTTCAGAAACACCAGCAACTGTGAGCGTGGAAGATTGTCTCGCCCTAAGCCTGTGCTAAACCCATCAGGTGAGTACAGAAGTTTTATTAGAGAAAAAGTGTGCATGACTTTAATATTTACTGTGCACTTTTAATGGCTAAGATTTTGCCAAGAATGACATCTTCTTGAATTAATGCCTTGTGTTGATCCTGGAACAACATTCTTGTCAAATAAACAGTTTCAAGCCTGTTCGTAATCCCAAATATTAAGTATGGTAACATTGTCCAAGCCCCTAAAACCAGCCTAGACCCTACCCTAATTGCTCCAGGAATATGTCCTTCTTGCTGAAATCAATATATGCTATCAGTTACTCTATTTATCTGTTTTTTTCCCCCTAGGTGAGAGCTATGAGAATGGGAATTTCGAAGACTGGGAGTCTATTGACAAGAAAGAGTAAGTTTACAGTTCGCAAAAGTGTGCAAATAATTTTTTGCGGCTCAGTAGGCCATTAAAAGATCCCTTTCGAGAGTACTCTCGTGTACTCCATGGGAAAACCCCTTTTCTCGAGAAGATTGAAGCTAAAAATTATCCTTTAATTTCTCTTTTTTTAAAACGCATTTGCTGCAGCAAGCAGACCTAAGCGAGACAGGTTAAACGCTTATTGGCTGCTCTGCGGCAACTGCTGCTATGGAGCGGCAGCTGTGACGTACGAAACAATGAGGGCCCTCCGTGCGTCACAGCCCGCCAAAAAGGCCGTGGCTTATGGCTATAAAACCCACGCCGCCCATAGTTGCCTTGATTTCATCTCCTTCAGCAAATGATCATAGAACAGCACTTCAGCGGGACGAGCTACTGCACTGCAGGACTTAGGAAGCCGGATTCGGACACTATCCCAACTCTCGTTGCGCCATCCGGCACGCATATATCCTTTCAAAGCTTCTGTGTGTGTCGCCGCTGCGTTCACACACGTTTTCTAAAAGAGCAAATTAGCGGGCATTATTTCAAATTCCCCGCGACACCTGCGGCTGCAGCCATGACCCCCCTCATGGCTGGAGACCGCCACATTCTATGCGTTTACTGCCTGGGGAAGGACCACGCAGACGTCGCGCTCTCTAAAGGCGACTGCCCGGAGTGCGAAGAGATGGCTTTATCGACCCTGCCGGCTCAACTGGCTGTTTTCGGCAAGGACACACAACTTCCACCTCTCTCTCATGGGCCGCGCCATAAAAAGCGCCGCTCTCAGAAAGCACCAGATGCTACAGCAACACGCGAGCTCACGCCGGTGGGATCCCTGTGTGCCTCGCTCACTGATTCACCCTCACCGGTCTTCTTCCCTGATGGTCAGCGGCCGACTGTTTCCGCTATCACTCCCATCACTTTCGGGTGGACCAGATGGTGACCATGCTAACGAGGACAGCTGTTCTCTCGCCACCTCGGGAAGCGAGGACTGGTCGGGCTCCATTCCATACCCGCCCCCCTCAACCCAGGCAAGTACCAGCGGGGTGAGCTAGTGTGGACACAGTGCTTATCCGCCTGCTGACGAAGACCGTGGAAGACCTCGGCCCCGAGTGGGGCGCTGCCAGGCCCCTCAGCAAAGTCCCGCCCCGTTTCTTCCGGAATTCCATGACGAGCTAACAAAATCATGGAAGGCCCCGTTTTCCGCCAGGCTGAAAACTTCAGTTTCCTCGACGTTCTCCGTTGTCAACGGCGCCCAGGAAAAAGGCTACAAGCATCTTCCCCCTATCGAAGAGGCTGTGTCTACACACCTTTGTCCGCCCTCCACTGGATGGCAGTCTAAAGCCGCTCACCCCTCAAAGGCCTGTCGGACCACGTCAGCTCTCACCGGTCGCGCCTATGCCGCTGTCTATCAAGCTGCATCAGCACTCTACACGATGGCGCCGGCAGTGCTTCAAGTGTTTCAGGCCAACCTTCTCCGTACTATGGAGGAGGTTGGTCCGGACCCAGAGGCTCTCAGAGACCTGCACAGCGCAACTGACTTAGCCCTGCGAGTGACGAAAACCACCACTCAGGCTATCAGCCGAAACATGGCGGTCCTCACCGTCGTGGAGCGCCATCTGTGGCTAACGCTAACGGACATGAAGGACGTTGACAGAGCCTCCTTCCTGGACTCGCCTATCTCGCCATCCGGTCTGTTTGGCCCGTCTGTCAAGGGCTTCGCGGAGCGCTTCACCGAAGCTCAGAAAATGTCACAGGCCTTGCGTCACTTTCTGCCCAGGCGCTCGGGTTCTGCGTCAGGCCGCTCTAAGAAGCAGCCGCCTGCCCAGACTTCAAAACCGCCTCCGCCGCCGGCTTTCCAGCGCCATCCGCCCGCTGAAGCTCGCTGTTGCTCGCGCTCGTGCACACTTCTCACAGTTCCCGCATCAGAGGCGACTGGAGATGTTTATATTGCAGTAAACAAGCCTGTTACACTACATGCACACCTGCACACAAACGCCGTTTTCACGGCGACCCAAATAAATCTCAAAAAGAGCTAAATTCAGTACTATTCAGTGCTCACCCCTACTCATAAACACTGCCCGTTCAGTGTCACACACACACTTAGGGCTCCCATTCATAAATCACTTCCCCGCTCTCGCGGCGAGTGTATCATGTGTAAACCAGGCACCTGTAACTCAATGCCCGCCTCCACATATAAGTGCTGTAGGTACAGTGTCACAAGCAGAAGTCAATCAGGTCACCGGATCCCTAGTAAACAGCGAACCGAGTCAGTTCGCTCGCAGACCCCCACCCTTTCGAGCCATGGTCGAAACTACGGTGAAAAGCTAAGTAGCATGGTCATGTTCCTAAGGTGCTTGCCACTTCTTTCAGAGCACAAGTTATTTTCCTGTCTGCTCTACCTATATCTGGTGACGAGAGAGACGCAAATTTTCTCTGCCCTGTCAGGGCTCTGAGGATTTATGTGGAGCGTTCTGCTGGTTTCGGACAATCAGAACAGCTCTTTGTATCCTTTGGTGGCTGCACTAAGGGGTTGGCTACCACAAAACAGAGCCTTTCATGTTGGATAGTTGATGCTATTTCTTTGGCTTATGCATCCAAAGGACTCTGTTGCCCCCTGGGCATCAGAGCTCACTCTACTAGAGGCATGGCCTCGCCCTGGGCTTGGTCCACTTCAGGATATCTGTAAGGTGGCAGGCTGGGCCTTCCTGTCTACATTTATCAGGTTTTACAACCTAGAAGTTCCCTCCTTACAGGCTAGACTGTTATCGGTTTAACAATGCCACTCGCAGTTACCTTGCCTGACTTAGGTCTGCATTAACTGTGCTACAATGTGCTAAGGATTCATTCATTATATGAGGTACAATAAGGTTTCGTACCCCCCAGTTCCCCCTCCACTATGCTTCCATTAGGCCCACCGTTACGTGTGGCCGGAATATTGTGACTTACTCGTCTTATGAGTTTGACTGAGAGAGTTGTCAATGCACAGCGTTTTACACGGGGTTCCCGTAGCGTAAGCTAAGGCTTACGCAACACGAGAGTACTCTCGAAAGGGAATGTCTCGGTTAATGGCGTAATCTCGGTTCCCTGAGATGAGGGAACGAGTGTTGCGTAACCTTGCCGTGCTTATGCTCTGGTCTGGTATCGCTTCAGTCGATGAAACCAAGGCAACTATGGGCGGTGTGGGTTTTATAGCCATAAGCCACGCCCATTTTGGCGGGGTGTGACGCACTGAGGGCGCGAATCGCTCTCATTGGTTCGTACGTCATAGCTGCCGCTCCATAGGTTGCAGCAGTTGCCGCAGAGCAGTCAATAAGCGCGCAACCTGTCTCGCTTAGGTCTGCTTGCTGCAGCAAGTGCGTTTAAATTAAAGAAAAATTTAAGGATAATTTTTTGGCTTCAATCTTCTCAAGAAAAGGGGTTTTCCCGTAGCGTAAGCTAAGGATTATGCAACACTCGTTCCCTCATCTCAGGGAACCGAGGTTACGTTAGTAACCAAGACGTTTTGTCTTTCTTTTAGCATAAACAAGAGAGTAAGCAAAACACTAAAGGTTTTTGATATTGTGTGAAAATAATGAAATGATAATGACAGTATCTAATCTTTTGTTGGTGTACTGTCAGATATTGTTGTTACCCCCTCTTGTGAACAGGAATTCTGTTTTTGACTATTTTTATTGCACTTTTAAAACTATATTTTGTGGTTATTTAAATGTGATTACACATAAATGTAAGAGAGAACAAATTATACCCCCCCTTCCCCCAGTTTAGCCATCTTTTTTATGTGAAATTAAATTTTTTTAAAACACTCTTGTCATTTGGCCTTTATGATCTGTGACTGATACTAGTTTGAGCACAGTAATGTGTGGCCAGGTTAAATAGTTAGGTTTTTTGCAGGCTGTGTGACAAAACAGAAAGCCCACAGAGGATCTCCAGTGACTGGGAGCCAAACAGTGACTATGGTGAGATACCTACTGTAAATGACTGTATACATAAGACACACACATACACACACACACACACGATTTAGCTATCTTCGTAGGGACTCTCCTAAGACAATGATTTTTATACTGTACACTCGATCCCCTGCCTATAGTGAACAATAAATATACTACAATATATTTGAAATACATTTACATATTACGTACTTAATATAAATACCCTGCGATTGTACTTGGTGAACTAAACTCGTACACTTAAAATCTGCTAAATTGGAACAACTAATTTTGTACTTAATGTAGTTATCCAGAAATAGTGCTAAGGTCCAACTAAAGATATAGCCTACTTAAATATATTTGATTGTGCTTAATTGCAAGTATACTTTAGGTACATTTTTAATATCTTGCATTTCAATAATGATATTATAGAGAGATTATATCCTTACTAATAATGATATTAAACACATTTTAGACTTAATATTAAGAAATGTGCATTGTGCAATAAAGAAGTACTCCAAATACACACACACACACACACACACACACACACACACACACACACACACACACACACACACACACACACACACACACACACACACACACACACACACACACACACACACACACACACGGTTGGGTTTCCATGTTTTTAAGGGGACATTCCATTGACATATATCCCCTAACTTTAACCCTAAACCTACTCATTACAGAACACTTTCTGCATTTTTATAGTTTCAATAAACATCACTAGTATTACTTATAAGCTGTTTTCCTCATGGGGACCAAACAATTTCCCTACAAGGAAAAGGATTTTCAGATATTGTGGGGACATTTTGTCTGAAAGGGTTTACCAGAAAAATATTTTCATCTTAAAACAAGAGTTAGTGGTTTTCTGGTTTATTTAATCTGAAGGTATTGGAGCAGGGTTTATATTTCACTGGATAAGTTGAATGAGCATTGGGTGCAATAATGTTTCTTTGGATCTTTTGTGATTCAACCAAACTTTCTCAAACACATGTCATCCTTAGAACCTCTGTATCAGATCTACCAGGCTAAGGTTTCAAAAGAAGCCCGTCAGATCCAGACTGATAGCCCTGATTGCAACAGGAAAAGTGTTAGCGAAACTCTGGGTCTTGAGGGTCCCGGAGGGCTGGGGGTGGTTGACCTCCGATCCAAAAGAGGCCCCGAAGAGATTACTCTCTGGCAAGACTTACCGGTGGTGAAGGAAAGTGGAATTTTATACAAACTCGCTCGCACTGAAATACAGAGACAAGAGGTTAGAGTAATAGTTTAACACTATTAGGAATAATAATTAAAACCATTGTAAAGTTCAGTTTGTACATATCTTTATTTTAACCTTTGTGTGTTTTTAGAGCATGTTTGAGGTGCTCACCTCTGAGGCCTCCTACCTGCGCTCCCTGCGGGTTCTGAAGGATCACTTCCTGGGGTCACGGGAACTCAAAGAGACTCTGGTCATTCATGATAGGAAGGCCCTCTTCTCCAACCTCCTGCAGGTCTATGATGTCAGCGAGAGGTGAGAGAGATTTTAATTTTTCTGTGGACCACAAAATGAGCTACTCTTTTCTATGCAAAAATAGATTGTAACTCAAACTCCAAAAAGGTACCATAAAAGATGAGTAAACTTTATGCCAAGTCTTCTGAAGCTTTGTGTGTGGAACAGCATGACATTTACATTGTTCACTCATAATTAAATATTAGAAATTACATTTTTAAAAAGAATAGTTTACCCATAATAAAAAGTCAATAATTTACTCAAAAAATGAAAATAAAATTAGCCCACATAACTCATGCACTATATTCCAAGTCTTCTGGATCTAGCCATGATCTAGCCAGGGTGGGCTGAGCCCACTTAAAAGTCTGCCTTGCCCACCCAATCAGAATTTAGGCACAGATAGCGTTAATGTGTTTTTTTATGATTTGTGTGTTGATTAAAAACAATCTGAGGCAGGCTGTGTGTTGAGAAGTTTGATAAAGGGCTGTAGAATGCTAGCCTGGTAATACCAGACTCTGCTACTTCACTTTGCTTCGTAGACAGAGTCTGGAATGGCATAATAGAGAAGTGTTTTCTCTCTCGCTAGGGGGCGCTTGTCTGAAGTTTAAAATCATTGGTTACCCGTAAGCCAATCAGATAAGTTAAGTTAGGACGTATGTTATGCGCCTGTACAGCCGCATCGAACCACAGACATCATGCATCGAACTCAAATCTATGATCGAACTTCCACTGTAAACCTGCTATAAACACATGATGATGCGAGCGAAATACCGGAGTGAACATGGCTGTAAACGACTTTTGCAGATTATGCGAAGTTAATCTACGCATCCACGGTACAATCACGGCCTCTAAACCTTTTTTTGACAGAGTGAAACAAGAAAATATTTGTAGCCAACTCTTTTAAACGCCAGTGAAGCCAGTCAGATCCAGACTGATGCTAGCCATTTTGGTGCCCTAAGCATAATTCCTTTATGATGCCCTCAACCCCTAGAAGCTTCATGAGGCACGCGTGCGGTCTCTTGCTCTCTCTCCCTCTCTGCCGTGCACGCGCTACGCGGTTTGGAGCACAGTCTCGGGCGCGATCGCTCTAGATTCAGGAGAATTTAACTAATTCGCGGGCGTCAGTGAGCCGCTATCAATATGCGGGAGACTCCCGGAACGCTATTTTTTTGGTGCCCCTTCAGCTCTTGGTGCCCTACGCACAGCGCGTGGTGGGAGCGGCGGCACTGGTTCACCATAACAGAGCGAATTGCATCCCGTGTCTCGTTTCGGTTTTCGATTTCTCTGACCTACAATGTAAAACTCGGCGCTTAGCGTCTACGTCACGGCTCTCAGCCCGCCCTCTGTTCGTTGATTGGCCCGGCCGTCCGAAGGCCGGTGGAAAACTGAAAGATAGGCCGCTATCTCAGACTAACTACAGGAGCGAAATGAAATTAGCGGAAGTAGGAAGTCTGACGTAGTCAGGCTAGTAGAATGCCCCAACAAATAAAAAAAATAACACCAGAAAATTGCAATATTTTTCTGTTAATACCTGCATGTAACAGCATGGCGTGTTATACACTCACACTTCAGTCTGTAGCGAAAAAGCAGAGGCTGGCAATTACACAAGCTATAACAGGCAGAAATTTGTGCGTGCTATCAAGGCAACAACCTGTACCAGGGCCCCGGATACCCTAGCTATGGCCCTCATTGCACTTAGTAGTTAAAATACTCTAGAAAACCTCACTCATTTAAGAATGTGCATTTATTGCATGGACGGAGCAAGAACAGAATGCAAGTGTATAAAATGCATATGTATAGTTCAGTTGAGGAACAGACCGAAATTTATGAAATTTGTCACTGAAAAAAGTATCAGTCAAGGTCAAATGATCGAACATAGTCATATGGATTTGGAATGGCTTTAACAAGAGTAAATTATGACACAATTATAATTTTTGAGTAAACTTAAACATTAACCAAAGAATGAATGTTCTCATTCATGGGAATGAATAAACATATCTGTTCTTCTTAGGTTTATAGGTGATCTGCTGAAGCGAGTCGATGAGAGTGTGGTGATATCTGATGTGTGTGACATCATTTATGAGCATGCTGAGAACTATTTCTCAGTCTTCATTGATTATGTCCGAAATCAGCAGTACCAAGAAAAGACCTACAGCAGACTGATGTGAGACTTTTATATATTCCTAAATCCATTTGTAGAGAAACACACAAACACAACATAATAATTCTTATCTAAAACTTTCAGCTTTGTTTTGAAACCTTCACAACAGTGAAAGCTTCTAAATGCCTAAAATACATTTTACAATACATTTACTTTTAGAGTACCATGACCAAAAACATGCATGTTAAGTGATAATTAAATCTAGTGTTGAAGAGCATGTTGTTTATACGTTTGTACTGGCAGGGAGAGTAACAGGGATTTTTCAGTTGTGATGAGGCGGCTGGAGTTATCTCCACTCTGCAAACGTCTGCCCTTCACATCCTTTATGCTTCTGCCCTTCCAGCGAATCACGCGCATCAAAATCCTTATACAGGTGAGATTTAACGTTATAATGTTCTCAAAAATACCTGTTCCTCTCATTTGTAAATGTGAAATAAGCAGACAATAGTGCCTGTATCAATTTCAACCTTTTGTAGAATATCCAGAAGCGGACTGCAAAGGGCACTAAAGAGGAGGAAACTGCTTCCAAGGCCCTTACTTCAGTGTCTGAGGTAAAATGGATAATATTGTTGGCTTATAATTCCAATGCTTTTAATACTTTAGCTTATGTGAATTTTATAATTTTCAACTCCCCTAAAGTTAAACAGTTGAGTTTAACTGCCCCCTAAAATTGAGTTGTACCGTTTTCGAATCCATTCAGCCGATTTCCGGGTCTGGCGGTAGCACTTTTAGCATAGCTTAGCATAGATCATTGAATCGGATTAGACCGTTAGCATCTCTCTCAAAAAAATGACCAAAGAGTTTCAAAATTTTTCAGATTTAAACCTTGACTCTTCTGTAGTTACATGTTGTACTAAGATAGACAGAAAATGAAAAGGTGTGATTTGCAATATTACGCAGCGCCTGAAAATAGGCTAACTTCCGTCAACATAATCAACGTAACAACCTGCTTGCACAGGCATGGAAGTTACCTAGCTGGGGACTATTTTCAGGCGCTGCGTAATATCATTACGCCTGCTCCACCCATGGTACAGCAGCAAAGTTCCTTGATTATTACGCAGGAATGAGAGTAGTTCCTAGCCATATCGGCCTAGAAAATCACAACTTTTAGTTAGTACAGTCTTAGTACACGATGTAACTACAGAAGAGTCAAGGTTAAAATAGGAAAAATTTCAAAACTCTTTGGTCATTTTTTTGAGAGAGATGCTAATGGTCTAATCAGATTAGATGATCTATGCTAAGCTATGCAAAAAGTAAATGGATTCGAAAGTGGTAAAACTCAACTTGTTAACTCTAGGGGAGTTGGAAAATGAGCTTATTTCCAAAACAAAGTGGAGTGTTCCTTTAAATATCTCTGTATGCATTTGTTCTGCCGTTCATGTCCAGCTCTGATCTCTCTCTTCTTGTTTGTAGCTTATCACGCAGGCAAACACACAGGTGGGGCAGATGAAACAAATGGAGGAGCTTATACACATCTATAACAAATTGGAGTTTGACAAACTCAAGGTCTGTAAAATTCACTATTGCACCCTTTAAAAATAGATTTTCCAGCAAGTATAACCTTATGCCACAGTAGAATACATCTTTAGTAGAAGAATATTTCTTTAGAATACATCTACATACTCTTGCTTTACAGAACCCAAGGAAGGTTTTATTCTGTTAACAGATACCTAGACATGCACCACAATTTCGTAATAGTTTAATAGTTTTTGGCTGAAAGAGAAAAAAGGCGAAAATATGAGCCGAAAATATTATGCCATGCCGCCCCTCAGTGTTCGGCAGTCAGGTTTTACTCTTGCACAGCATTTTGTGTACCTTTGTAAGCAGCACTGCTTCCGAAGATGCACACGCACACACAAAAACAACTACAACAAAAATTCACAGGAAGTGGTGAAGTCAAGCAGTCTGACACACAGATCGCAAATTGTGGTAATTACAGTATGTTGGGCAGGAAATTCAAATGTTCACCTATCATCTATAAACCTCAAATATGGCATATCGTTTGAAACATGTAAATAGCAACTTTACATGGCTGCTCGCTCTAACATTAACAGATAAATATGTGCTATTGTCAGGCTCATATACAAGTGTTTATGTGGAGTTTGGAAGCTGAAGTATACTGTAGCGCGCTTTACTGCACGACATGGAGGCTCTGGTGCGATCACTTTTTCAATTTAAAATACAGATAAGAGTAATAAATCTGTCAGGGTTCAGAAAGAAGAGGATTCAGTTTGCAGGGTAATACACAGTGTATTGGGGGAAAAAGGAGTTCATGGGGGTAACAAACAAAAGCAAGGGCTTGACTGGGCCCACAGTCAATGACGGCCTCAGGTAGCAAAGATAAAGTCCGTGGAACAGTAATGCCCAGCCAAGAGCAGTCTGCACATGAGGTCAAGAATTATGGCAAATGAGACAGTGGAGCAATGGACAGTGGTGGCAGGTGTGGCGGGGAAGGGATATAGCAGCAGGGAAGCCGGAGGTGGCGGGAAGATATGCACAGTCCAGCAGCCAGGGAAACTGGGGGACTAGAAAGAAAAAAGAAAAAGGAAAAAATAAGCCAAAACTGATCTGAAGGCAACCCACAGGAAATACAATAAAAATCAAATAAATAAACAAAAATATTAACTAGCCTATGCCAAGACAAACTGTAGAAAAATGAAAGAGTAAATAAACTGGATAAAACTAAAAATCCAAACAAAGCTGGATAACAAGCAGAGCTCAAGACACAGCAAAATAAAAGTAAAATACAAAAAACTGAAGAAAAATAAGGATTGACTACTGTACGTAACTAGACTAAAGGCTGATTTATACTTCTGCGTCGGACCTATGCCGGAGCCTCTACGCTGTAGGCAACGCGTTGGTTTTCGTTTATACTTCTGCGTCGTTGTCCGCGTTGACGCGCAATTACACCTGCAGAGGGAGCGTGTGAAACCCGAGGGAGGGGTTCTAGCAGACCAATCACAGCGCTTGCGTCCGCGTAGAATTGACGCGTTGTTACATTTTTGGAGAGGTGCACGTCAGGGTACGCCGGAGGGTACGCGCGCTACACACAGCCTACGGCGTAGCTACGGCGTCAGTTCGACGCAGAAGTATAAATCAGCCTTAACAGGAAAGGCAAGATAAAAAAAGCAAGACGTGAACAACTAGATGCATAAACACGATCTGGCACGAGTGCGACACACGAAGGGAATATAAAGGGAAGCCAATGAGGGGTAACACATGAGAGTAATAATGAACTAACAGGGTAACAAGAGGGCGGGGAGACAACTGACAGTTGAACACATGGCAAACACAACAGAACAACATGTGCCGAAGCACATGGCAAACAAACACAAACACCACACGCCTGGAGTGCGTGAGTGGACAAACAAGACAGTCATGCGCTCCGGACGAACAATGGCAGAGACACAAACACAACTAGTCTGATCAAACCTACGTCCTGACAACATCAATCCAAACTGTAAATGTAAAGGGTCTACTTTAACAACAAAATTTGTGCTTTTGTAAAATAAAGAAAACAAATAGGATGCGCTTTCTGCCATATCTGTCTCCCTGAACTGCAGCGCTTCACATAAATGAACCGAAACTCAGTGTATATGCTACTTACACTGAAATGAGAAATATATCTATAGAAAGCTTGAAATGTCTACTTTTAAATTAACCCATTCAAATCTAAACAAATACTCTGATTATGTAATCCGTATTAAATGTGCATTTATCTCTAAAGGTGCATCCACTATACTGCGGAGATGATTAGTCAGCATCGTCAACTTCAGCTTTGCAGACTACACTGACGGGTATTAATAAACAATTTATAATGTCTCTTCGCTATTCATAATCATTCAACATATTCATAATCATTACTTTAGCCAGTGCTTTGCGGCAAGCTTTATGTGCGCTTGAGTGTGGAATAGGTGTGCCGTTGATTTGGATTAAAGGGCCCCTATTATGCTATTTTAAAGTTGCCTAATGTTGTTTTGGAGTCTCCTACAACAGGTTTTAATGCATCAAAGGTAAAAAAAAAACTGCTTAATTTTCTCATAATATACATTTGCACATCACCAGATTTTCAATGATTCTCAAACGACTCGCCAGATGAATCAATCTCTCTAAATCCCTCCTATCCGTGAGCTACTCTGCTCTGATTGGCCAGACAGCTCAGTCTGTTGTGATTGGTTTATTATGTCCAGCACACATCGAAAACAAAACCTCCCATTGCCACATCAGCTCTGTGTGTCCTGAGGCTTCCTATCCTACACCGTAAACTAAACACAGTAACAAACAATAACGACGATTTTACCATATCAATCCGAGCGCGAGTCCGATGATGAAACACTAGAATAACTACTAGTTATGCAACCCGAACTTCCATCCCAAGGGCGACTCGAGCAGGACATTTATCAGTGATACGCTACTCAGTAGGAACATTATGCAACTGCAATTCCTCACCATCAGCATTAACAAGTGCATGTCCATCAACCGATTATTTTACTTGTACTAATTTATTTACCGAGTATGTTTCTAATATATTGCGGTGAACACATGGAAACTGTATAAATAACAGTACATGCAATACATTAGCCGAGCTCTAGCGTGACCACAACTGATTAGCAGAAGTATTTCAGTTAGACAATAATATTTTGAGTTAGCTAGTTAGCAGGAGACCTACACAATATAAAACTCAAAACTAAGTATTTTGAAAACCATCTCTCAAGAGCAAGCGGTTTGCGAATCCTGCATTGAATTGCATGTAAAATAAAGGGAACACAGCAAAAGTTTAGGATTATACTGCTGTGATATCGTGGTAAAGATGAATTTTAACCACTTCTTCACATGCTCCTCCTTGGGCAGTGAAAAAACCCAAAAAACTTTACCTTCACATTGTACCAGCACAGCGTCTCCTCGACATGATGCTATCCAGTATCCACAGGAATCAGCTGTCAGTTTGAGGTTCAAGTATTCCCTGGTGTCTGCGCGCGCAATAAGTGGGCGGCCTAATGTTTCGTCTTGACGTCACGACGAAACAGCTTATGACTCGTTTAAAACAATTCATTTAATTGACTCAGAGTCGAGTCTTACTTTTTAAAGACAATAACTTTATATACGGTGCACTTTCAGATTTAAAACATTGCAGGATGTTTTTATTCACTTAGAGTTATGTTGCACACTACATGAAAGGTCAAAATCCAAAATAGGGTCCCTTTAATGCATATGGAAATGCGGGTGGAATGAGCCATGGCAATGAGATTCTTTCACAAGATTTACTTTACTTTCTTCTGACACAGATGCAAGTTACTGTTCACAGCGCACTCACCAACAGTGTGACATTCTGTCACGATACACACGCAGGGAAGACAGATCCAAGTGCAGTATGTTTATTTAAATGTAATCCAAAATCGTAGTATCCAGGCAGGGGTCAAAATCCAAATAAGCAGTCCAACACAATAAACAAAACAAGAACAAACCAGGAAACAGACATCAGAAGTGTAGTGACAAACCATAAGGACTCCGTGACAAACACTAGAACAGACCGGGTATATATATACACACAAGTGCTAAACGAGGTGACGAGAAACAGTTGAACACAATGAACAATCAGTGACAGACAGGATGATGGGAATTGTAGTGAGAATGCCTAGACACCGTGAAAACTGAGGACCTCTAGTGTTTAACCCAGGGAACCACCAGACACTGTGACATAACCCCCCCCTCTACGGAGCGGCTACCAGACGCTCCACGACAGAAAACAAAACTCGACAGAAGTCCAGGAGGGAGGTGGAACTGTTGAGGATCAGGATGGTGGGCCAGGTCCATGAAGGGGAACAGGAAGAAGGGGTGACAGTTTAGCCGGCGACCAGAACGAAGCAGACAGTTCATCCGGCGGCCAGGGCGAAGCAGACAGTCCATCGGGTGGTCCAGGCGAAGCAGACGACCCATCGGGCGGCCACGGCGGAGAACTTCCCTCGGGCAACCAGGGCGGAGACGACCCCTCGGGCGGCCACGGCGGTGAAGACCCCTCGGGCGGCCACGGCGGTGAAGACCCCTCGGGCGGCCACGGCGGTGAAGACCCCTCGGGCGGCCACGGCGGTGAAGACCCCTCGGGCGGCCACGGCGGTGAAGACCCCTCGGGCGGCCACGGCGGTGAAGACCCCTCGGGCGGCCACGGCTTAGGAACAGGAACAGCAACGGACACCGGCTCAGGAACAGGAACAGCAACGGACACCGGCTCAGGAACAGGAACAGCAACGGACACTGGCTCAGGAACAGGAACAGCAACGGAACACCGGCTCAGGAACAGGAACAGCAACGGACACCGGTTCAGGAACAGGCTCAGCGGCGGCCATCTTGTCCATAGACACTGGCTTGGTGGAAGTGACGTAAGAAGTCTCTGGCTGGCCGGTACTCATGTGCTTCCTCCGTGCATGCAGTACAAACACCACATAAAAAAGGAAGACAGCCCTCCTTGCCGTGGCAGGACTGATGGTGTAAAGCCCCGGGGCGACCTCCGGGACGACAGCGGGCTGTTCGGGGACGGCCTCCGGGACGACAGCCGGCTGTTCGAGGACGGCTTCCAGGATGACAGCGGGCTGTTTGGGGACGGCCTCCGGGACGACAGCGGGCTGTTCGTGGACGGCCTTCGGGACGACAGCAGGCTGTTCGGGGACGGCCTTCGGGACGACAGCGGGCTGTTCGGGGATGGCCTCCGGGACCACAGTGGGCTGCTCGGGCACGGCCTCTGGGTCCTTGGGGAGGCTGAAGGTCTTCCTCCTCCGCCGTTTCTGGCGGAAATGTGCAGGTTCTGGACTGGACGGGCACCACGCCGAACAGTTCTCTGAGCTGGGCTGGGCGGATGGAACTCTGGGCTGGACCTCACCAACCCAGGGCCGAAGAGGGGCCAGAGTGGAGAATGGTGTCTTGATTCCACTCGACCAACTCCTCCACTGCGGCCTCCACGGGTCCCGCGAAATTTGACCAATCGGGTCCCCTCAAAAAATTATCTTCTCTCCCGCTCAGTGGCTGGGGAAGAGACATTGAGAGACATACCACTGGATCTTGTGGTGACGGAGTCCTTCTGTCACGATACACACGCGGGGAAGACAGATCCAAGTGCAGTATGTGTATTTAAATGTAATCCAAAATCGTAGTATCCAGGCAGGGGTCAAAATCCAAATAAGCAGTCCAACACAATAAACAAAACAAGAACAAACCAGGAAACAGACATCAGAAGTGTAGTGACAAACCATAAGGACTCTGTGACAAACACTAGAACAGACTGGGTATGTATATACACACAAGTGCTAAACGAGGTGACGAGAAACAGTTGAACACAATGAACAATCAGTGACAGACAGGATGATGGGAATTGTAGTGAGAATGCCTAGACACCGTGAAAACTGAGGACCTCTAGTGTTTAACCCAGGGAACCACCAGACACTGTGACACATTCATGAAAACAGACTTTATATTAGGTTGATGCTGCTGATAGGCGCGCTTGCTCCGGCATTGAAAGACAGTTTTCGGACGTGCGATGAGTGTGTGAGCTACCTCTAAACAACTCTCTATGCTACCACGCTCTATACTAAGGAGTGCGTAACTGAACAACCAATAAGCGACAAGAATACAAGAATAGGTAGTTAAGAGACTCAAGGGGCCAGGTTACTACCCCTTTTTTAGCAGTACTGAGTCCCTTCAGTACAAATAACCCAATAACAGTAACCAAAACAGTAACTAAATGTTTACTATTTTGTTCTATTTGCTTCTAGTTCCAAAAAGTTGTCAAAAGCATGAACTCTGAAGTAACAGTCCATAATTACTTGTACTTAACTGAAGCCTGGAACACAGTCATTTTCTTTTCTGTTTTAGTTATTGTATCTTGCGGGCTTTTGAATTTCTCTTCCTTTTTGTGGTCTCTGCATTGTCTTTTCTTGTCCTAATTTGGACATTAGACTAAGATCTTTTTCTTCTTGCCTATGTTGACGAGCCATTGGCTGCCATTTTCTTCCTTTGTCCTGGTTCTCCTTGAGCTCAGGCCTGGGTCAGAAGAAATGGATTCTGTTTCACTACTGTACTGGGTTGCAATCTGTTACGGTTCAAGCTGAGGTTATTTAATGATAGGATTATACGGGGTACCATTGCTCTTTTGCAGGATCTGGCTCATTTGGCGCTTAACCCATGCTGGAATCTCCTCACAGTCATAAGGTTTGAGGCGATGCAATCATGATGCATGATTCTCTTGTGCCGTAACCCCTGAACCTCATAAAGTACAGGTTCACAACAGGCAGATATCACAAAGATATCACTTTTCAAGGTGCTTGGAGTTTTGGACTTTGTCCCTTCTTTTTGGCGTTGTCCCTAATATACACAAGATCATCCACACTATACGTCCTCTCTTGAGCCCTGAGATCATATGTCTTCTTTTGATGTTGTTGAGCTGTTTGGAGGTGCTCTCTGGCACTGCCATGTACTTCTCTTCTACCTTCTCTTCCACCTTCTCTTCCCTTCTCTTAAAGGGTTAGTTCACCCAAAAATGAAAATAATGTCATTAATGACTCACCCTCATGTCGTTCTAAGCCCGTAAGACCTCCGTTCATCTTCGGAACACAGTTTAAGATATTTTAGATTTAGTCCGAGAGCTTTCTGTCCGTCCATTGAAACTGTATATACAGTATACTGTCCATGTCCATAAAAGTAATAAAAACATCATCAAAGTAGTCCATGTGACATCAGTGGGTTAGTTAGAAGTTTTTGAAGCATCGAAAATACTTTTTGGTCCAAAAATAACACAAAATAAGACTTTATTCAGCATTGTATTCTCTCCCGGGTCTGTTGTCAATCTGCGTTCAGGACTCCGCAGTGACGCTGCTGACGTAAGACGCTGATGACATGTTATCTGGTGCGCCCGAGCTTCGTTTACAGTCTGAGGGAGACGCACGCTATATTCAAGCTATTCTACATTGTTTGCGTGGATATAATTTTTTTAATGGTGCGTAAATGTGCATGTCGCGGATGAGACACTTTTACAGCGTGCGTTTCCCTCAGTCTATAAATGAAGCTCGGGCGCACCAGATAACACGTCATCAGCGTCTTACGCCATCAGCGTAACTGTGAAGGATTGACAACAGACCCGGGAGAGAATACAATGCTGAATAAAGTCTTATTTTGTGTTATTTTTGGACCAAAAAGTATTTTCGATGCTTCAAAAACTTCTAACTAACCCACTGATGTCACATGGACTACTTTGATGATGTTTTTATTGCCTTTATGGACATGGACAGTATACTGTATATACAGTTTCAATGGACGGACAGAAAGCTCTCGGACTAAATCTAAAATATCTTAAACTGTGTTCCGAAGATGAACGGAGGTCTTACGGGCTTAGAACGACATGAGGGTGAGTCATTAATGACATTATTTTCATTTTTGGGTGAACTAACCCTTTAAGCTTTTTTCCAAGTTGTACAGGAAGTCTGGAACTCCCATCTGACCTCTGCTCTGATATGCTAGACTACAGATCTTGAGGTTGGTAGATTTTCCTTCTGAGCATCAGCCTATTTGGTGTGAATCTGGTAGCTGCATACTGGGAGCTACGGTATGCTGATGTAAAGAGAGGAATCTGCTCATCCCAGTTTTTCTGTTTGTGGTTCACATAACAGTGGTTAATTTGAAGGATTTTACGGTTGAACCGCTCAACTTGCCTATTTGAGGCAGGGTGGTAAGAGGACGTCCTTGTTTTTGTGATCTGCAAGAGACTACAAACATTCTTGAATAAAGAACTTTCAAAGTTGCGACCCTGGTCTGTGTACAGTTCAAGTAGTGCACTAAAATGGGAAATTAACGCGTAAACTAGTAGGGATGGGAACCGAGAACCGATTCTTCTTCAGAACCGGTGCCCAGTGAATCAATTCCTTGGAACCGTTAGCATGCCTGCTTAACAATTTCGCGTATCGGTTCCGCTCGTTGCAAATGTGTCATGATGTGATGTTTTGATTCAGAACGCGGCAAACATGGCAGAGGCAGAAGTTCGACGCAGAAGTATAATGAGGCCTTTAACGGGACGCCACGTTGCTTTCCGACCAGCCATCGCGTGCTGTCTCAAACACATTCACTCGCACACATACATACGCACTCACTCACTCTCATGCGCACACACACACACACACACACACACAAACACACACACACACACACACACACACACACACACACACACACACTTGCGCACACACACTCTCTCGCGCTCACTCACTCACTCACACAAACGCACACATGCTCACTCACACACACGCGCACGCACATACACACTCACTCACTAGCGCTCACACACTAGGCTATCTCGTGCTCACGCACACACTCTCGCTCACTCACTAGCGCACACACACACTCTCTCGCGCTCACACACACGCACTCTCTCGCGCTCACTCACTCACACACAAACACACACATGCTCACTCACACACACACTCACTTTGAGAAGTAGCTCACCTATACTTTTAGATTTGTTCTGAGGTTGCTACACATAATGAGTCCTCCAGGCCTCTCCCAACAATAAAAGAGAACACTTTTATGTAATTCAACTTACGGCCTGCCTAGCCAGTATTTTCTTACTGCAGGACTTTCCAATGCTACTTACTCCTTTGTGGGAAGGATTCCACTGACATTCCACTGATACAAAATTAAGAGTTCAGGATCCGCTTTTTGTTCTTCAGCTAGCCGTTATTTGGTAATGGTTTCTAATCAGTTCACACATGGGGCTCAGTGCAACTCTGCAGCTGGCCCTCTCTTCACCTGCGCGAATGTCATTGTGTTCATTGATGTCATTGTGTGCACCTTACTGGGGTGGGGTGTTTGGCTCGAGGTCATGGTGCAAAGGACCCTAGGTTGATTTTACTCTGGACCATCCCTTTAATATTGTTTTTCTCCCAAATAACCATATAACGTAATGTGTGTTTGAAATAACTTGCTTCTGTGGTCCCATGTTGCTTCTTATTACAGAATGAGACTTTCTGTAATAAGTTTTATATTATAATTTTATATTATAAAATAATATATTTTCTGATACAGACTACCTCGATTAGCATTGCATTATAAATACACATAACTCTTATGAAAATACCTGAGATGGCTTGAACACAACACAGATAAACAGATATATTTCCACAGCCGTGTTTCTTATCTTCATTTGTCATCAATCAAAACATCTCTTTCTGCATGTTATTCAGCTGTAGCTGTATATATAAGTTTTCCTAGATGGGCAATTCAATGGCATATTCAAATTTGAGATGTAATGTGAAGAAAATGCTTAGATATTGCAAAAATAGTTCATAGTATCAATAATTACTCGGTTATTATTATAATTATTATTGATATTATCAGGCTACATTTACTTACATTGTATTTTGTTTTGAGGTCAAATGTACAAACAAATACAAAAAGTTACAAACTTTAATTAAATGTTCACAGGTTTTTACACATGGGGAATTTAACATCCTGTCCTGATTTAGATCAAGTGTCAATAATCAGCTTGAAAATCACACAAGTATAGAGAAAATGGAGGTCATTAGTGATAAAGAAGTTGTCAATCAAATAAGATCCAAAAGCAGGAAGATCCATGGGTCATGGTGATATTCATTGAACTATGCAGTTCAATTCATTGAACTATGCAGCAGCCGTATCCCCCTGGCTGTAGCCCAAGACTGGTTTCCCACTGAAGCTGAGCAGGGCTGAGTCTGGTTAGTACATGGATGGGAGACTCTTGAGAAAACCAGGTTGCTGCTGGTAGAGGTGTTAGTGAGGCCAGCAGGGGGCGCTCACCCTGTGGTCTGTGTGGGTCCTAACGCCCCAGTGTAGTGACGGGGACACTATACTGACAAAGAGCACCGTCCTTCGGATGAGACGTTAAAACGAGGTCCTGACTCTCTGTGGTCATTAAAAATCCCAGGATGTCCTTCGAAAAAGAGTAGGAGTGTAACCCCGGCATCCTGGCCAAATTTGTCCAGTGGCCTCTGTCCATCATGGCCTCCTAATCATCCTTCAATACTAATTGGCTTCATCACTGTCTCCTCTCCACCAGTAAGCTGGTGTGTGGTGAGCGTTCTGGTGCAATATGGCTGCCGTCGCATCATCCAGGTGGATGCTGCACATTGGTGGTGGTTGAGGAGATTCCCCCCTTCTATGTGAAGCACTTTGAGGTCTCAGAAAAAGCGCTATATAAATGTAACATTATTATTATTATTATTACTATAAATCCCAGTAGAAGTTACAGTGGCAGCTTATGTGCAGTCCTTTTCAATGTTCTGGCAAGTGTTGTCAAGTTTAGTCTATACATTCCATGTACAAAGTCTATACATTCCATGTACATTCCAAGTCTATACATTCCATGCGACTCTTTCTGAATAATAGAATAGAAAGATTACAACCAGTACAAGTACAGGTACATTGGAATAATCTACCAGTCTATCATATTTGTACATTCTTGTACACAATGATCAACATCAGCTAATTCCCTTTACACATACCTGCAGCTGCAGCGTTGGCTGAGGCATCCCTTGGTACACCCACATGAAGTGAACTCCCTGCAGGCTTTCAGTATAGGTGGCAGAGACATTAGCCGTGGCACTAATTGACCGTCCTTGTGCATCCATCCCATTTCATCCACTAGAGGAAGATCAGGATGTGGCAGGTGAGCTTGGTTTGATTGTCGCTTGATAGTGTGAACGCATGATATGAAACTTCACTGCATCTGAGGTTGGAGGAAGAGTCTCTTGTGGACGACCTTTGCAAAACAACTCTTGCTTTGTTGCATTTATCAACCTGCTTTGTTCTCTTCCAGTGCCATGAAGCTCGACCAGTCTGCTGGAAGTGGAACAGAGTCATTCACGATCTCTCTGCGTACTGGTCGGTGGCGCTGTTTAAGCTTCTTTCTTGCGCCTGTGGATTCGTCATGGTACCTGTCGAAGACTACATAAACCCTCTTGTACTTCTCTGCCATCTTCCACACTGTGTCAACAAACTTGTTGGTAGAGTTGCCGAATGTTGTGATGTCAGGCGGCTTCCCAAGTGCCATTACAAGTGCTTGGCCATCAATAAGAAAGCAGCTGGGTTCCTGAAGGGGCACATCTGCAGGGGATTTGATATGTTTTGTCAGTATATTTGCTAGAACAGATTTGTTGGTGGAATGTAGCCGTTTGTTTCGACCAGAGATGGCGGGATGGGCATGAGTTCATGCTGGAGAATATTTTCCAGGTCTACCTTGCGACCTGCTCTGTAAGCTGTGATGAGCTTGTGTAGAATCTGCCTGTCCACTTTGATGATGTTTTGCTTGTTCTTGGAAAGTTGCACGACTTCATACAAAGAGGCAAATGTTTTGGCTTTGTTCTTTCAAATGGGTGACTTCAGATCCAAGTGCTGGTCACTATCTGGAGGTTCACACAGACGTTTTTCCACAAACACTTACATTTGTGCCTGTCCAAGGTGTTCTGCACCAAGCAGAGATTGTTGAATCTGGGGTGTGACCATGTCCTTGTTGATTATATTCTTGAGTGTGTCCCCATCATCTTGAAACACACCGTGCTCTTTTAATGATAGACTTTCTGCTTTCATCCACATCATCTCTTTGCATTCTACTCTTTGTGCACTCTGTGTGTGTGTACTCATCATCTTCATCATCTGTCAGTCTCAGCATCGCTGTTGTCATCGCAAGCTATGACTGTTCTCAGATTATACGACAGTGTCCATCTCTGAGAGATTTTGGTATCCAATTATTCCAATGTACCTGTACTTGTACTGGTTGTAATCTTTCTATTCTATTCTTCTATTATTCAGAAAGAGTCGCATGGAATGTATAGACGCATGCACCTGCAGGAAACTTGACAACACTTTCCAGAACATTGAAGAGGACTGCGAATAAGCAGTCACTGTAACTTCTAGGGATATAGTTCAATGAATATCACCATGACCCATGGATCTTCCTGCTTTTGGATCTTATTTGATTGACAACTTCTTTATCACTAATGACCACCATTTTCTCTATACTTGTGTGATTTTCAAGCTGATTATTGACACTTGATCTAAATCAGGACAGGATGTTAAATTCCCCATGTGTAAAAACCTGTGAACATTTAATTCAAGTTTGTAACTTTTTGTATTTGTTTGTACATTTGACCTCAAAACAAAATACAATGTAAGTAAATGTAGCCTGATAATATCAACAATAATAATAATTATAATAATAACCGAGTAATTATTGATAGTTAAAAACAACTATTTTTGCAATATCTAAGCATTTTCTTCACATTACATCTCAAATTTGAATATGCCATTGAATTGCCCATCTAGGAAAACTTACAAAAGCACATTTATTTCATGTTTGTACATTGTTTAGTCAAAAAGATATACTGAAAAATAGATTTCAGCCTGGCGGTGGCGGCCATTTTGAATTTCTCAATTTTGAGGCATTTTGGGACATTTTTGAGCTTCATATACAGCAGATTTGGATTCAGCACCCCTTAATACCCCTAGAAATGTTGTATAATATAAATAATCACAAAATGCCTTCGGGGTTCTGATTTTGTAAAAATTTACCCTGTCTATTTCTGTGTGAGAGCGCCCTCCGGCTTTCAGTATAAATTAAACATAATACTCACATCAACTCATTTTGGGTAAAAATAGAAATATAAAACTATGGTACTTTGTAACGCAGTTACTTGAGTAGTTTTTCTGCAAACTACTTATTTCCTCTTGCTTGAGTCATATTATTTTTCAGTATTTCTACTTGTACTCAAGTAAAAGTAGTGCTACTTAAGAAATAATTTACTTAAGTAAAATAAGATGTACTGTATACTCCTTCCACCACTGTGCATAGGTGATAACTCTCTCCTCTCCCCACTGGATTTAAAATAACACTGCTCCAATGCTGTTATTTGATGCATCTGTGTCCAGGTGACTGTGTGAGCTGTGTGAAGGCATTTTGGAACTCCTCAGTCCACAGGAATGTTACTTCTTTTTGAAGGAGTTCATTTAAAGGGCTGGCCAACTCAGAAAATTCCTTAACAAACTTCCTAGTTACACAGTCCAAGGAAGGCCCTTAGCTCATGCACACTTGTGTGGTTTTTCCCAGCTTCCACATCCTTAGCAAACCTAAAGGCCGTCTTTGCTACTGCAATTTGCCAGTACCCAGACTGAAGGTCTAGGGTAGAGAAGACCCAAGAGAGGATAAGCTTCCTTAGCTGTCAGGCTGTTTAGCCGCCGATAGTCGACACACCAGCGGACACCACCATCCTTTTTACGGATCTCTATCACTGGAAGAGAACCTGAAGCCTGCCTGGCCAGAAGATGAAAAAGTCAGAAATGCTGATACTCTAGCAGAAGGTAAACAAGAATTCTTCTACAATCACAGAAATAAAGAAAGAAACTTACCTGCGTTAAGTCAAGGAGACGCTGTCCGTATCAGATTGGATGAACAAAAAACTTGGACCAGGGATCTTATGGATTTTGATGGAATAAGTGCACATACACAAGGACAGGACACCCACCTTGACACAAAATGCACCTACAAAGACGCATGCTGATCTTACAGATGCCATCTCATCAGGGCATGTACAGTAGTCACTGTCAACCACAGTAAACCGCTCAGGGATAGTGTTAAGCCTGGGACATGTCTGGGAAAAAGGATGTATGGTAACCCCTACTACTCAGCTTTCTCCACAGAATTAGAGCCTGTTAGCTTAGCTTCCAAAAAAAGATGGCTGACACTATTTGTGCATTCTGTGAGTGAGATCCCACCCTCTATGGGCGGGTTGAAAACATGCAGAACTAGCTACTACTGGCTGTAGTCTCTAGCCTTTGGGCAAAAAAATCTTCCGATGATGTAAAATGACGATTTTTGCGTCATCTGAGGATTTTTTTCCAGACAAAAAAATACATAAATCTTTCATCTCAGGGGGACATGAGGGAGGGAAGCATGGTCATTCGAAAATACTACAGGTTTTCTACTGATACAAAGCTTAATGCTAAATCCTGAAGTATCCCCTTAACAATCACTAGCTGAAGTGTAGTAAAATACATGAAGATTTATAGGCTTAATAGACAGACAGATTGGGGGTTGGAGAGTGACTCTTCTTGAAGGACCAGCACCACATCCTCTTGTAATTGTTTGAAGAATTCATCTTCCAGAATCTGGCACTACATTTTGGGAGCTCATTTTTAGTCCATCTTCTACCCTGAAGTCCTTTTTGCAACTCCCCAAACTTACTGCCAGATTCTGGAAGATGAATTTGTGTATTTTACTACACTTCAGCTTGTGATTCTTGTTAAGTGGGGGTCATTTTTAAGGATTCTTTACCTCTCTTTTTTGGCTAATTTTATCTGTAAAAAAACGTGCCTAATAATTATGGACACGGTTTCATTTTTCAGCCTTCATGACAATTATATATCACTTACATACAGGGATGCAAACAGCGCGCTTTTCGGCGCCTCCCGCTTTTTTCACGTAGAGTTTGGGTGACTTGTGTGAATCGTGTAGATCCGAATACTTTTTTTTAAGGAGGGAGGGGGGATTACTTTACTTACTGATTATAATTTCACCAACAGTAATTCTGGATTGCCTCCACTAAACAAGTACATAGAAAATAAGCAAATCAGAGCACTGCGCGCCAATAACCGACGCCTATTTTTCACGCATCACGCAAACATGTTGGAAGCGTTTCCAGGCAAAATAGAGTAGGAAAATATGTTTATATGTAATTTTGTCACAAATACATATTAATAAATTACATTTTGATGTTTGCAACTTTCTCAGTTTTGAAATAAATGCAGATCAAATTGTAATAAAAAAAATAAAATAAAAATAATTATCGATTTTCAAATATTGCACCTCTCAATACAGAACTAAATATTCTGTAGCCTATTTTGCCGTCAATACTGCCGACGTTGTCTTTGCTCTATCAGTAGGCTATATATTTATGTTTAACATCCAAATGTAGACTGGCGCACAGAGACACGCAGTCGCAGACAGCACCACGCAGTCGCAGACAGCACGTGAATTTCGTGAACACCGAATTCCCTTTTCTTATCTATTTGTGTTTGAACTTAAACAAATTAACTATGTGCACGAAAAAATAAGTCAAAGTGCCTGTATCAACGAGTTTCCCCATAAACGCAGTCAGAGAAAGAAAACGGATGCGCGTCATTACCGGTATTAGATACATGCATTCGTCTTAAAGGGACAGCAACCCAATATACCTGAAGCTGTTTGTGTCACCAATGTTAATCAAACAAAAAAAGAGAAAGAGAAAAATCACTTTTGTAGCTAAAGATAAACTGTATTAATTATATTAATTATATTTACCATATCTACCCTACAAAATTACCCCAATCATCCTAGAATTATTAATTCTTTACAAAAAGAGCTACTCAAATCATCAGGTGAAATTGTTTTCAGGAAGAAGAGGAAGGAGTAGTAAAGCAAGAAGAAGTGCTAGATAGTTTTTCAGAATTTCATTTTACTCTATGTCCCTATAGGGGTGGGCTGGGGATGGCAGGGGTTGATGGCAATGTAAGTATCTGGATATTTGCCACGGGGCGAGGGCTTCGATTACCTTTCTCTTTTTTGACCATACATGTGTTTGCATCCCTGTATATATGATTAAATACAAAATGAATAGTAGTTATTAAGATTAATGTGGTTTGGAATTGGTAAAATGTGCCTGAAAAAACATTTGATCAGAAAATCAAAGTGCCTAATAATTCTGCACACTGAACCCCCAGATGTGTTCGAGAACTTGAGTATTGTTATTGACCCCCTTTGTTCAGGGTCTCGTAACTCATTCACATTCTGTGAAATGTGTTTTATGTTGTTGTCTCAGTTGTTGAAGCATTTTGTGTTCATGTATTTACACATAAGAAATTTGCTGGAAATAAAAATTCAAATCTATCACGTCTACTCTGTTTCCCCCATCCCGTGTCTGTCTTTGGGTTCGAACTTGAGCGGAGCTAACTGGTTGATTATACTTTTGCCGTATCCGGGCAGCAAAACAGCAAAAACTTTGTTCGTCCCGACTCATTTTGTTTGTTTTCTGTGCTATGTTGCTACTAGTTTGTCAACAAATGTTGTGTCCACTGCATGGGTGTACGATCGCCAAACATTGCTGTTAATCCGATCTTCCATGGTGGAGCGTGGTGACGGATTTATCTGGAGTGGTATAGACGAGCTTGTAGCCCCGTTCGCACATCCGACTGGAACTGCTGTCTGTATGCGGCATGGAGAGGGGAAAAGGGCAGGGAGGCAGATTCATCTGAAAAAGCTCTTCAAACTGGGGATCTTGGACTGCGACTCCAGACCTTCATGTCTTCGTTCTGTCTTCCCTGATGTCCCCATGGCTCTGGTTCCGGTGCACCGGTGAAACTCTTCGACTGGTCGTGGTGTGTGTTCGGTGCATCTGAGGTCGCTGCCACAAGCCTCTTTCTCTGCTTTGGATGTTCCTGCACCGATCAGGATAGGTCTGATACATATCTGTTCAATTGCAAACAAGTCTCTTCTGCTCAGCGATTTATTTTCTTCCAAAAGCATGGACTTCATATTGCTTACGGAGACTTGGCAACGAAATATGGAATATTATCACTTAAATGAGCTCTGTCCTTTGGACTGTGATTTTTTCAGCACGCCAAGACTCACAGGTCGGGGTGGAGGTCTTGCTGTTGTTTTAAAAAAACTTTTGTCTGCCAGTCAGTGAGAGCTGACTACTCTTCTTTTGAACTACAGATGACTAAGGTTGGTCGCTTGTATTCCTTTGATTATATTCTAGTTTATATTAACCTGGGCCAGTGGCCTCTTTTCTTATTGATTTTTCTGACTTTCTATCAGCTATTATTAAGTTAGATAGAGTGATTATTGTTGGCGATTTTAATATCCATGTGGATGACGATACTTGTAAAAATGCTTCTGAATTTGTAAATATTACTTAATTTTTAATTTCATTCAGCATGTCTCTGGCCCTACGCACAGCAAAGGACATGCGCTCGATCTCATCTTTTCTCATGGTGTAAATATTAATAATGTCTGAATCGAAGATGTACTTGTTAGTGATCACAATTGCATCTTATTTGATCTTTTTTTGTGATGAGGATCCTCTCCCTGTTAAACGAGAGTCCTGCTCACGTTTGATTAACCAGCGTACTGTTGAGAAATTTTCAGAATCCGCTTTATTGGCCATGTTTGCAGAGACAAACTAGGAATTTGATTTGGTAACAACAACAAGGCTCTCAAATTGCAACAGTCAACAACACTCACTTGACATATAAACAGTAGGAAATGTATGTTAACAACAGAATACTGGTATATTTAGTGCTGACAATACAGTGTAGATTACAAAGTGCAGGAGGGGGATAGTGCAATATCAGTATTGTCTTGGAATTTTAAGTAAAGTAAAATAGAGCAGTGCAGGTCTGTACAATGATAATAGAAAGATTGAAGTTTGCATGAGGTAGATGAATAGAATAATATTGGTTGACTATGTCCAGTACAAGGGTAAGGGCAGTTTCTGAGTATTCAGCAAAGTGACTGCTTGGGGATAGAAGCTGACTTTGTGTCGGGTGGTTTTGGCATACAGTGCCTTATATCGTCTACCAGAAGGGAGAAGGTTGAAAAGTTTGTGACCAGGATGAGAGGGGTCTGCAGAGATTTTTACTACCCTTTTCCTGAACCTGGACCGGTGCAGGTCCTGGATGGAGGGAAGGCCAGCTCCGATGATCCTCTCCGCAGCCCTTATTGTCCGTTGCAGTCTTGCCCTGTCCCGTTTGGTGGCTGACCCAAACCAGACAGTGATGGAGGTGCAGATGACAGACTGAATGATGGCTGAATAGAATATGATCAGCAGCTCCTTTGACAGGTTAAACTTCCTTAGCTGTCTTAGGAAGTATAACCTCTGCTGCGCCTTTTTTTGGAAACAGTCAATGTGGGTAGACCACTTTAGGTCCCGTGAGATGGTAGAGCCCAGGAACCTAAAGGAGTCCACAGAGGACACTGTGTCATTCTGGATGGTGAGTGGAGGGAGTGAGGAGGGCCTTCTCCTGAAATCCACTGTCATCTCCACAGTCTTCTTGGGATTTAACTCCAGATGGTTTTGACTGCACCATTGGACAAGCTGCTCCACCTCCTGTCTGTAGGTAGACTCATCCCCATCCCGAATCAAACCTATGATAGTTGTGTCATCAGCAAACTTCAAGAGTTTCAAAGACGGGTCCTTTGAGGTGCAGTCATTGGTATAGAGGGAAAAGAGCAGTGGGGAGAGGACACACCCCTGAGGAGCGCCGGTGCTGGTGGACTGGAGTTTGGACGAAATGCTCCCCAATCTGACCTGCTGCTGCCTATCGCTCAGAAAACTGGTGATCCACTGGCAGGTGGAGGCAGGCACTGAGAACTGGGTGAACTTCTGATGTAGGAGTTCAGGTATGATGGTGTTAAACGCTGAGGAGAAGTCCACAAACAGGATCCTAGCATACGTCCCTGGGGAGTCGAGGTGGTGCAGTATGTATTGCAGCCCGATGTTAACAGCATCATCTGCAGACCTGTTTGTCCTGTAGGCAAACTGCAGGGGGTCCAGCTGGGGGCCTGTAATGTCCTTCAGATGGCCCAACACCAGTCTCTCAAAAGATTTCATGACCACGGATGTCAAGGCGACAGGCCTGTAGTCATTTAGTCCAGTGATGGAGGGTTTTTTGGGGATTGGAATGATGGTGGACCGTTTAAAACAGGAGGGCACTTCACACAACTCCAGAGACCGGTTGAAAATCTGCGTGAAAATTGGTGCCAGCTGGTCCGCACAGGCACGCAGGCAGGATGGGGAAACGCCGTCAGGCCCGAGGGCCTTTTTGGGCTTTTGCTTCTGGAACAGCCTGCACACATCATTCTCACAGATTTTCAACACAGGTGGGGGGAGGGGTGGATTGCTGGGGAAAAACCTTTTGTTGTGGTGTGATAATGGGTGCCTTTCAAACCTACAGTTAAAGTCATTCAGGTCATTAGCCAGACTGAGATTTTCTGCTGGGTGATGGGATGGGCTCTTGTAATCTGTGATCTGTTTCAGTCCCTTCCAAACTGATGCAGGGTCATTGGCTGAGAGGCTATTTTTTAGTTTCTGACTGTAGCTAGTCTTGGCTACCTTGATCTCCTTCGTCAGATTGTTCCTGGCCTGCCTATATAGATCCCGGTCCCCACTACTGTAGGCTTCCTCTTTCGCTTGGCGCAACTTCCTAAGATTAGGATTTAACCATGGTTTGCTGTTATTATATGTGCGAAATGTCTTGGTTTGTACACAGGTGTCCTCACAAAAACTGATATAAGATGTTACAATATCAGTGAAATCGTTGAGGTCTGTAGCTGCAGCTTGTAGCAACACTGACTTTGAGTATAAATTGGGGAAATTAGCACTCAAATGGGAAATTAAATATTCATGGTTTTGATGAATATTATTTGCATACGCCCTAAAGTGGTTCCAAATATGTGCTTATACCGCCTTGACCATATGAATATGTATCAGGATTACTCGTGACAATAATTCATACAGAGAAAGGGAATGATTTTAATCAGTCGTACTTGGAAATACAACTTTAACCACTAATGCGTATAACATATAATATTTACATCAACACTTCGATCCGTTTAGTTCTTGGCAAGCAAAATGACATCCATATGGCCATTAATGGAGATAACTTACCCTCCAAGAGATCAGATCGGGAATATTTAAGCTATGCAATATTTAAAAGTGTGGTAGAGCGTTTTTAAGGTAGCATAGAAAATCTCATTTTCATTGGACTTCAGATTATATGGATTCAACAAACACATGAACTCAGGTGAAGATTAATGAAATTTAATAAAGGACACTTTAGAAAAGCATACACGGTCCAGAGGATATCTTAACAATACGATTACGTAGCGTATATATATATATATATAGTAACACGATATTAACCAAGAGAGAGAGAGAGAGAGAGAGAGTGTGAGAGATATGAGAGAGACAGAGAGATGCTTTCGAGGTAGAGAGAGTCGGAGGAATTACACAGTTTAAGGAATACTTTCAATAATCAAGAGACCAGAGGATGCTCAGACAACCTTAAGCTAGCTTTATTTTAAAGGTCAGATTGGAATGGTCTACTTGCGTTGCTGTTGGAAAGAGACTTCGTCTGGTGCGTAGCGCTGTTTCTTTTGGAGCTTCGCGGGTTTCCAGGTGGCGTCACGTGGTTGTTTTGACGCAGAGTGGAGACACTAGGCTTTTCGCTCGTTAAAACGCTGGATCACGGAAGTAGCTTTAAAACTTGTATAAAAATAAAGACTTAGTCTTAGAAACGGAAAGTAAACGGAGAGCAAGGCTCTCTTGAAGCGAAGTTAAAGCTAGGAGTTAGAGAGACTAGCCGTTTAGACTAGAACTAGAGACTAGAGTTGAAGAAGTGAAGAAGATGAGCTTCTTGGGCTCGTCTCCAAAATATGAATGAAACAGGAGCACGCCCATTCTGAGCCTGGGAGCCAATCACGAGTGGGGATTTTGTGGCGCCAAGATCGCCTTTGTCTGTGACGGCACGCCTATTCAGCGCGTGGGGAGAGGTCAGAGTTTTATTCTAACATTATTCTACACATCAGTACATGTTTACTAATGCATAATAAATTGTTTCTCAAAACAGATTCGGTTTCGTCTAATTTTCTGGTTTACAATCATACCAAATTTGATATAATTTAGATTATGTTAAAGAGAACTATATTGATTTTTTGGTATTATGCGCTTCTACCGGTTGTTTTAATCCGGAAAACGCACATTCTACGTCAGATTCTGCATGCTTGTTAATCGCCGTTTCAAGCAGAATGTTGCATTCTCACAAAAAGCGTTTTTCTCACTTTTAGAATTCTCGTGCGTGTGTTTCTGTTCCTCACCCCCACCGTGTGTGTGGGACTGGCGAGGCGCGTGTGTGACCTGTTAACCTCAAAGGTGTAAAACGTGTTTGTGTGCGTGTGTGTAGCTTTGTAACAATGCGTGAATAGCTTTCCACGACGGGAGGTCCGTGCTTGAAAGACCCCAGACGCTGTGTGCGTCTTCACCCGACGATAAATTAAATTAAAAACTCCGGGGGGTGCCTCACCTTATCTGGCAGAGAATCAACTAAAAAGCTTTCAGAACGCGTTAATGTCTCTGTTAGAAAGAAGAAGACACTATGGAGTGCATTAAATCACAAAGTCTGTGTTTTGTCTAAGTTTAGAAAAATGTCAAGAATGCTCTTAGCCATGCAATAAGTCAACAAAATAGAAAATGTATGCTTTATCTATCACCATCTGGCAATGGTGCTACAAGCTTCAGCCACATTCGACTCAAGCTTGGTTCTTTTTCGAATGACGTGGACGCTTGTGCACAGGCTTTTAATGATCACTGTACTCTGCTGCTGGACAAAGTGGCACCTTTTAAAACTAGAGAAATTTAATCTGTCAATACATTACATGGATGAATGACGCCATTCGTAGCTTGGCGTGTCTGTCGGAGAACTGAGCGCTTATGGAAAGCGTCTCAGCTACAAGTCCACTGCTTGTATCTTAAAGAGCTCTTTATGGCTAGAGCCTCTTATTTCACTAATCTGATATCTGCCTGTAAAAAAAATCCTAAAGCTTTCTTTGAACCTATTAACAGCATTGTTTCTCCTGCTGCATGTATTGTCCATGTGTTTTCAAATATTGACTGCAACCACTTTTTGTTTCATTTTTTAGACAAGGCTAGAGCTGTCAGGGCAGGCTTGGTTCCAAAAGCAAACCACCATATAGTTAAATATAACAGACCTTCAATATTGGACTCTTTCTGTCCCATTACTCTGAACGATATCATTAAATTAGTGGGCACGATTAAACCTTCTCAAAGCCCTGTTGATATTTTACCTACTACCTTGTTTTTAAAATCCATAAATCATCTCGGCCCATGTTTGGTTTCAATGTTAAACTTATCTCTTCAGCTGGGCCAGGCCCCTAGCTGTTTTAAGCATGCTGTTGTTCAGCCTATATTGAAAAATAACAATCTTGATGCAGCTTCATTTAAAAACTATAGGCCTATTTCTAAATTGCCATTTCTTTCTAAAATTTTAGAAAAGGTTGTTGTGAACCAGCTAAATAATGTTTTGGATTCTCATAATATCTTTGATAAGTTTCAGTCTGGCTTTCGTAAAAAAAACATTCAACTGAGACTGCCCACCTTAGGGTCTCAAATTATATTTTGATTGCTGCTGATGGGGGTAAATGCTCAATGCTGGTTCTATTAGATCTCAGTGCAGCGTTTGATACTGTGGATCACTGCACTCTGATTGATAGACTGAAAACAACTGTGGGCATTACTGGATCAGCTCTGGATTGGTTTTCTTCCTATCTTTCTGACAAGAGTTTATCTGTGTCCATTGGAACATATATGTCAGATTTTGCTCCTTTGTCCTGTGGTGTGCCCCAAGGTTCTGTGCTTGGCCCTCTGCTGTTCAGCCTGTACATGCTTTCTCTTGGGAACATTATTGGTAGCTTTGGAGAAATATCATACCAATTGTTATGCTGATGATATTCAATTATATTGATCTTTTAGCCCTGATAGGCTGGACAAACTGTCCTTGTTGCACAATTGCTTAGCCTCCATTAATAATTGGATGTCAGACAACTCTCTGCAACTAAATCCAGACAAAACTGAGGTGCTGATTTTTGCCCAAGACAACAGTACTCCTAGGATTAGGCAGGCCATTGGGGCTTTACCATCCTCGGACTGTAATGTTGTGCGAAATCTGGGTGTCATTTTTGATAAATCTATGTGTTTTAGCAGTCATGTTAAATCTGTGGTTCGTTCATGTTTTTTCCATCTGAGGAACATCGCTAAGTGGTTTCTAAAAAAAAGAGATGGAGATGCTTGTTCATGCTTTTATTTCTTCTCGTCTTGACTATTGCAATGTATTGTACACTTGTTTAAACAAACATGGACAAATTGCAAGTGGTGCAGTGTGCAGCTGCAAGACTTTTGAATGAGACCAACAGGAGATCACATATTACACCTATACTTAAGGCTCTACATTGGCTTCCAATTAGTTTTAGAGTTTAGTTTAAAACCTTAACCATTACTTACAGAGCCTTGTATGATCAAGCTCCCTCTTATATCCAGGAGATACTGCATGTATACACTTCTGGTCGCTCTTTGAGGTCTACAGGCCAAGACCTTTTAACTGTTCCTAGAACACGTTTTAAAACAAGAGGTGATCGAGCTTTCTGTGTGGCTCCATGGCTCTGAAACTCTCTTCCATTAGCCTTGAGAACTTTGGACTCTGTGGAAACTTTTAAAAAACTCCTTAAGACACATCTTTTTAGACAAGCATTTAACTAGCAATATAGTTTTGTATGTTTTGTGTACATATGTGTATATGTATATTTGTATGTTATGTGTATATTTTAACTCTGTGAAGCACTTTGTGACCCTTTTGTCTGTGAAAAGTGCTATAGAAATAAAGATTACTTACTTACTTAAAATCACTTTGCCAACAGTGACTTAATAAGCCAAGATACTGAAATTGTATCTGTAGTCTGTCATACCCTTCTAGGTAAATGCACCACCACTGGCAAATCAATGGCACTTCCTCCTAAACACAAACAACACTGTAAGGCTTTGATTTTATTATCTAACAGTTTTGACAAATTAAACATTCTTACCATCAGCATGTAGACAGCACAGGAATTCCATGTACTCTGGAAAAACTAGAAAAGGAAAAAACTGGAAAAGGAAAAGTGCAACCACAGTTAGTTTTATAAACAACTGCTTTTTTACCTGCAATGACCTTCCGGTGGCGCGGTACTATCGTGACCCGGGCTCGTTTCACGCCGCAGTTTTTTTTTCTTTGTTTTAATGTTGTTTTTGTGTTTTCAAGCGTAATACTGTCTATGTCTTCAGACGTTTTAAACCCGCAGAAGTGTGTATCTGTATAGGCGACACAATGACGACCTTGGAAAAACTTTTATTGGTACTTTTTATTGTGGAACTCCTTCGGCCAGGCCAAACAAAAGGAAACAATCTGGCGCTGTCATACACTAGAGTTGAGCTGCTGGCCCTCCGCGCTGTAGGAGACCATTCACCGCCCGATCTCATCGAGCATATACGACCCTCGGCCCCGAGGAGACGAATTCGAAGAAGAGGAAGGAGAGGAGGTATCCGACAGCGTCTGCAAAAGAGAGGTAACAAGCCGCCGCTACCCTCCATGATCCTCAGCAACGTGAGATCTTTGAAAGGGAAAATGGACGAGTTACGGATTAACGCTTCAGTCTGCTACGAATACCGTGAGTCATTGATAATGGTGTTCACAGAGACATGGCTGCGTCCCGATGTTCCTGACTCACTGTGTGAGGTGGAGGGCTTCTCTTTCCTTCGCTCCGAGAGGAGCGAGACGTCGGGTAAAGACAGAGGCGGGGGTATTTGTGTTTTTATTAATGATAAATGGTGCAGGCAACATACACTGCGCCAAAGTATTTGCAATCCTGACGTTGAATTAATGTGCTTGAGTTTAAGACCCCTGTATCTGCCCAGAGAGTTCGGCAACATCATCCTCTGCAGCGTGTGTCCCTCCTAGCGGGAACGCCGCAAATGCTGCGGCACATATTACCGACTGTGTACACCAACAGCTACTGCGCACTCCGGAGGCCCTGGTTGTTATTTTAGGAGATTTTAATCACTGTAAACTGGAATTGTCACTCCCAGGTTTTCCACAGTATGTTAAATGTGGTACAAGAGAGGATAGAATCCTTGATAAGTACTACTGTAATGTGAAGAATGCCTAAGTGAGCAGGGCTAAACCCCCGCTGTCAAACTCGGACCATAACGTAGTCCATCTCATTCCTACTTACAAAACTGTTCTTAAGAGCAGTAAACCATACACCAAGACTGTAAAGGTCTGGACGAGTGACAGCATAGAGTCCCTTAAGGGCTGTTTTCTGTCGACAGAGTGGAGTATATTTTTTATGAGCAGGATGTAGATAAAGCGGCTGAGACGGTTACGGACTATATAAAATTCTGTGTGGACAATGTTATACCTCAAAAAGAAATAACTGTATATCCTAACAACAAACCATATATAACCAAGGAGGTTAAAGACTGCATCAACCGCAAGAAACTGGCATTTAAGAACCAGGACAGAGCACAACTGAAAATGGTGCAAACAGAACTCAATCATTTGCTCAGGAAAGCCAGGAAGAGACATAAAGAACTAATTGAACAGAATTTTAGAGAAATGAACTCAAAAAATGTATGGGACACGATGAAGGTAATTACAAATATGATACCAGCTCAAAAACGAATCAGCACTTCAGACGACCTGCAAAAAGCTAATGAACTGAATTACTTTTATCTGAGATTGGAATCTCGGGACTTCTCCTCTGAAGGGAAGAATGTTTTAGAGACAATTTCTGTCACAGAGCAGGATGTAAGGCCGGTGATAGAACCTCAGGAGGTAAGACTGCATTTAAAAAAATTATGTACTAAGAAGGCAACGGGGCCAGATGGAATATCTGCATTCCTGCTAAAGACATGTGCAGATGAGTTGACACCTGCATGGTTCCCAATCTTTCAAAAATCAGTAGACTCAAACGTCATACCCACACTGTGGAAGAAATCAGTAATTACACCTGTACCTAAAAAATCAAACCCAAAGGTGAATAACTATTTCAGGCCTGTGGTACTGACTTCCATTGTTGTGAAATGTCTGGAGAGGATAATGGTGTCATTTCTTAAGCAAGAAATTTCAAATTTCAACAGTCAAAATCAGTTGTGTTTGTTTTTAGTCTTTAGATCCGTTTCAGTTTGCTTACAGGCGGGGGCGGGGCACAGACGACGCTATTAACAGCATCTCACACCTGGTCAGTAAACACCTCGAAGACCCCAAGGCCTGCTCGCGTATTTTATTTGTTGATTTTAGCTCGGCTTTTAACACTCTGCACCCTCACATGCTCATACAGAAACTGAAACATATGAATGTTAACTCTTTTATTCTCAAATGGTATTTTTCTTTTTTAACAAACCGTACTCAACAGGTCAGAGTGAACAATGCTCTTACGGAGCCCAGGCCAATCAGCACTGGTGTTCCTCAGGGCTGTGTTAGCTCTCCAGTCCTTTTTACACTGTATACTAACGACTGTACTAGACTCCATACTGACAATTATATTATAAAATTTTCCGATGATACAGCAATCCTTGGCCTTATGCATAAAGATAGAAGTCCAGCAGCGTATCATATGGAAATTGAGAAATTTGTTCAGTGGTGCGACGACAACTATCTTGTGCTAAATGTGACTAAGACTAAGGAGATGGTGTTTGACCCAAAAGCCATAGGCGATACCAGCCCTGTAGTGATTAATAATGTACCCATTTCTCAGGTTAGCTCTTACAAGTACCTTTATATTGATAATGCACTGACATGGAGGGACCATGTAAATACTGTCTGTTCCAGACTCCAACAGAGGATGCATTTTTAAGAAGACTGAGATTGTATGGAGTGGAACAAAAATGTATGCTGTTGTTTTATCATGCAATATTGGAGAGTATTTTAAAGTACGGTATTACAGCCTGGTATGGTAACCTTACAGTGCAGTCAAAATCACAGATCGCCCGTCAGGTAAAGGCAGCTATGAAGGTTATGAGGGTCAAAAACCATCTCCCACCCCCAGAAAATTTATGAGCAGTCGGTTATCAGACAGCCACAAAAAATAGTCTCCGATCCGACACACATGCTTCAACCAGAATTCCAACTTTTACCCTCTGGCAGAAGATTTAGAGTTCCTAAATGCAGGCTAAACCGATATAAAAACTCATTCTTGCCTATGTCTATTAAGCTTATTAACTCTAACCAAGGGTGTAGATTTGGTTTGAACATTGGGGGGGGGGGTTTCATGTGATCATGGTATAAATATTGGGGGGGTTGTGGGGGGGTTGTAATGCATAGATTTAAATATTGGGGGGAGTTATCTCCCCCCCAACCCCCCCACAAATTACGCCCCTGACTCTACCATGTAGGCTGGCTGGCTGTGCACTATGCCATCATGCAATAAGTAGGTTATTGGGGTAAGTCAAGTCAAGTCACCTTTATTTATATAGCGCTTTTTACAATACAGATTGCATCAAAGCAGCTTCACAGTGATAACATGAAAATAATACAAAAAACAATTTCATCATCGTCCACCTTTAAGGCAGATCTATAATATTGTTGAATATTAAATGTCCCCAACTAAGCAAGCGAGAAGGCAAGGCAACAGCGGCAAGGAACCAAAACTCCATCAGTTGACAGAATGGAGAAAAAAACCTTGGGAGAACCCAGGCTCAGTCGGGGGCCAGTTCTCCTCTGGCCAATGAGTGAACAGTGTATGAAGTTCAGAATGAATCAGAGTATTTGTCCAGTTCCGGTTGGTTGAAGTCGGAGTGGAGAGGAGGAGAGACTGGTTGACACTCCAGGTCGCGTCGTCGTCGTGTCCTGGCGCTGGTCCTTCATCAGATCTGGATACGGCCTGGTTCCGGTGGACAGCGGTAAACCTCGGGATAGACAGAGAGACTAATATTAGCGTAGACGCCATCCTTCTTATGATGTACCAAGTACATCAGGATTTACGGGTGTTCCCGGTCCCGGCTGTTCTAAACTATGCAGCCTAACATTGAATTATATAAGTCTATAATGTGTTATGTGTATGCTAGGCCGAAGAGATGTGTTTTTAGTCTAGATTTGAACTGACAGAGTGTGTCTGCTTCCCGGACAATGGTAGGAAGACTGTTCCAAAGTTTTGGTGCTAAGTAGGAAAAGGATCTACCGCCAGCAGTCGATTTTGATATTCTAGGTATTATTAACTGGCCGGAATTTTGAGATCGCAATAGACGTGAAGAACTATAATGCGTTAAGAGCTCGCTCAAGTACTGCGGAGCTAAACCATTTAGTGCTTTGTAAGTGATCAGCAATATTTTAAAATGTATACGATGTTTAATAGGCAGCCAATGCAGTGTTGACAGAACGGGGCTAATATGGTCATACTTCCTGGTTCTATTAAGAACTCGAGCTGCTGCGTTTTGAACTAGCTGTAGTTTGTTTATTAAGCGTGCAGGGCAACCACCCAGTAGAGCATTACAATAATCTAGCCTTGAGGTCATAAACGCATGAACTAATTGTTCTGCATTATTCATTGAGAGCATATGACGTAATTTAGATATATTTTTAAGATGGAAGAAAGCGGTTTTACAGATACTAGACACATGACTTTCAAATGAAAGATTGGTATCAAAGAGCACACCCAGGTTCCTAACCGACGACGAAGACTTAACAGAGCAGCCATCAAGTGTTAGACAGTACTCTAGGTTATTACGTGTGGAAGTTTTTTATATAATATATTATATTATATAATATAAGTTTTTTATAGTAATACAATATGTTAGGGTTGAAATGTATGGGCTGTTGGATTGTTACATACGTTATGTGGAAAATGTCATTGTTGTAGCAATACTGACTTTGAGTATAAATTGGGGAAATTAGCACTCAAATGGGAAATTAAATAATCATGGTTTTGATTAATATTATTTGCATACGCGCTAAAATGGTTCTAAATATGGGCTTGTACCGCCTTGAACCGATATGAATATGCATCCGATTTACTCGTGATACTAATTCATACAGGAAAGGGGAATGATTTTAATCAGTCGTACTTGGAATTACGATTTTAACCACTAATGCGTAAGTTATACATAATAATATTTACCTCGACACTTCGATCCGTTTAGCTCTTGGCAAGTACAATCACATCCATCTGGCCATAATGGATACAATTTACTCTTCAAGAGATCAGATCGGAAATATTTAAACTATGCAATGTTTAAAAGTATGGTAGAGCGTTTTTAACAAGGTAGCATAGAAAATCTAATTTTCAGGGATTTCAGATTATGGATTCATAAAACACAACTTCAGACGAAGATTACAATGAAGTTTAATAAAAGACAATTTAAAAGTACGTAGGTTACACGATCAAGAGTATAACAATATGCATAAACAAAACAAATGATTATAAAACGATTAAGTAGCGTGTATATATAATAACACTAGATTCCCCAAGAGATGGAGAGAGGAGAGCGAGAGAGAGAGAGAGAGAGAGAGAGAGAGAGAGAGAGAGAGTGAGGTATGAGAGAGAGAGAGTACACAGTTTAAGGAATACTTTCAATAATCAAAAGACCGGAGGATTTCTCAGACAACCTTAACTAGCTTTGTTTCAAGATCAGATTCAGACTTAGCCTACTGTGTTGTCGTTGGAAGGTCGTCTTGTGCGTGAGCTGTTTCTTTGGAATCTCGCGGGCTTCCGGGTTGCGTGCGTACGTGGTTGTTTGACGCAGGGTGGAGGCGCTAAGCTTTCGTTCGTTAAAACACTGGATCACGGAAGTAGCTTTAAACTTGTATAAAAATAAAGACTTAGTCGTAGAAGCGGAAAGTAAACGGAGAGCAAAGCTCTCTGAAGCTAAGTTAAAGCTAAGAGTTAGACAGACTAGCTGTTTAGACTAGAACTAGAGACTAGGGTGGTAAACTAGAATTGGAGCGCAGAAGTGAAGAAGAGAGAACAGAGAACAAACTTCTTGGCTTGCGTCTCGAAATATGAATGAAACCGGAGCACGCCCATTCTGAGTCTGGGAACCAATCACAAGTGGGGATTCTGGGGCGCCAAGAATCCCTTTGTCTGTATGGCACGCCTTATTCAGCGCGTGATGAGAGTTCAGAGTTTATTCTGACATTATTCCACATATCGGTAAATGTTTAATAATGCATAATAGTTTGCTTCTCAAAACAGATTCGAATTCGTCTAATTTTATGCGTTGCAACCATACCAAATTTGCTATTTGTAGGTAATGTTACAGCGAACTATAATGATTTTTAGGTATTCTGCGTTTCTATTGCTTGTTTTAATCCGGCAAACGCGCATTCTACGTCAGATTCTGCAAGCTTGTTAATCGCCGTTTCAAACAGAATGATGCATTCTCACAAAACAACGTTATTCTCACTGTTAGAATTCTGTGCGTGTATGTGTCTGTGATTCTTACCCTACTGTGTGGGTGTGTGCGAGACGAAGGGGGCGCGCAGTTGGCCTGTTGACCTACCGGGGTGTAAAACCTGTGTTTGTGTGTGTGTGTTCGGCTTTTAGAACAATACATGAAGGGAATCCTCACTACGGGGATTCCTGAGAGAGAAAACAGACACGATAATTAAATTAAAGAACCCCGGGATGCCTTCTCTTATCTAAGCACAGAATCAGCTAAAAGCTTTCAGCAAACATTAATGTGTTGAAAAAAGAAGGGAAGACACTATGGAATGCAGTAAATCACAAAACCTGTGTTTCGTCTGAGTTTAGCAAAAATGTCAAGAAACCTTTTAGTCCTGCAATAAGTCAACAAAATAGAACATGTATGCTTAATCTATCAACATCTGGCGATGGTGCTACAGTCCCCCCTTTTGTTCGGGAATGTTCATCGGATGGACGTTTGTCGAACAATGATTATCCCAATGGTCAGATGTCAGGTGGAAACTTTTGAGGTTGACTGATGCAGGTGGCGTTTAAGGCTGAGTAATCAGCTCGATGAGGTTGGAGGCAGTCTCTGCCGGGTTGTCGTCTTTCGGAGGAGTGCGACGGAACCTTACGGCCACCGCTTGGCAGAGTCGAGCAGTGGTGCTTTGCATCTGGTTGAGGCGTCTGTACAGAATAAAGGCCACGATCATGGAGAGAGTTTGGCCTATGACGGCAGAGAGGCAGATTGCGGTGTCAGCCGCGGTCCAGGTTTGGACGACGGGTGAAGTGTCCAGGATGGGCATTTGGGACAAAGCTTGAAGGGCGGAGTCCAGTGGAGCAATGTCAATAAGTTGTCCCCCCTTTTGTTCGATCCACTGTTCCAGTGCGGGATCGAGGGTGAAGTTTTGGTCCTTGAAGAAGGATGGGAGTTCAAGTTCCGACTGGTATTCTTCACTTGGGAGGTGGTATAAGGCCAGATCATCGAGGTGGAGGATGGCTCCTCGAGGGACTTGGATCCACATGCTCTGGTTTAGCAGGGCAACCCGTGTGGAGGAAAGGGGGAGAGAGAGAGAAGGCAGATGTCAGCGGGGCTGTCCCAGGATGGAGGGACAGTTTTTCATTTCTTCGAAGGTGGCAGCTGTTTCAGTTCGCATTGGCCCCTCCCTGTCTGATTCTGCTAGTGGCCGCATATCTTTTGATCTGATTGCGGTGGACCCATTTGAGAACAGGTTCTTTCTGTCCCCGATTCAGCTTGATCTGGTAAGCAACAGGGGAAAGTTTGTTCACAATTTCATGGGGTCCTGTCCAGCGTGGCAAGAACTTTTTTGACAGTCTTTGAGTTGGAAGAGCGAAGTTGTAATACAGGACCTTGTCGCCCACCTCGAGTTCCTGGTGTGATGTCTTCCTGTCATAATAAGCTTTCTGGCCCTCAGCACTGTGTTGCAGATGTTGTTGGGCAAAAGCAAAAGTCTTTTTCAAATGTTTGTGCAAGTCTTCCAGGTACTGGAAGGTGGTGTAGGCTGTGACGAGGTTGGAGTCCCCCGGCTGGTACAGCAGATGTAATGGCAGGGTCATTAGCCTTCCAGTCATGAGTTCAAACGGGGACACCCGTGTTGATTCTTGTGGGGTTGCCCGAATGGCCATTAAAACAAGGGGAATTTTAATGTCCCAATCTTTTTGGTTAGTGGACACATACTTTTTCAACATGTTGACCACCGTCTTGTTGGAATTCTCCTCCTGGCCTGAGCTGATTGGAAGTCGAGAAATATGCAGTTTGGCTTGTACCCCCAGGCATCTCCAGATCTTTTGCATGATCTCAGCAGTGAAGTGGGTACCCCTGTCGGAGTTGACTCTCAGTGGCAACCCGAACCGTGAGAAGATGTGGTCCATGAGGAGGAATGCCGTGGTTTGGGCTGTGTCGTTCGGTGCGGGAAGGCACTCTACCCACTTGGTAAACTGGCAGATGACAGTGAGAAAATACTTGTTCCCCCTTGTTGATCTGGGTAAGGGACCTACCCAGTCGATTTGGAGGTCTGACCACGGGAACGTGACACCTCTACGCTGTAGTGGGGCCCTGTGATTTGGGTTTGATGGTTGGAACTGACAGCAAACCAGACACTCTCTGACATACTCTGCCACATCTTGCTGCATGCCTGGCCAGTATGCCACTGTTTTCAACGTGTCATACGTGGCTCTGGTGCCATGATGGCCCGCGCATGGATTGTTGTGTGCGTACATCAGCATTACCCCCTGGTTGCAACGCGGGACCACGAGCCGTGGCGTAGTGGTGTCGTCGGGTGCAAACCACAAGATGTTGTCACGCACACGCAGCATGTGTCTAGAGTTGTACAAGTGTCTCAGGTCAGAGTCAGCAGTGAGGGCTGAATCAGCGATAGGGGGGCAGGCGGGGTCAGAGAGGAGGTCAAGAATTGTCTTTACGGCCGTGTCAGAGGCCTGCATGTCAGCAATGTCATTGTTGGAGACTTGCGGAGTTAGCGACAGCAGTTGTGAGGCTGGAGCTGGATTAGGTGTGAGCCGCTGGCTGCGAGTTATCACTGCCACATCTGGGAGAGGTGTGGTGGCAGGAGGAGACCATGGGTCGCCGTGCAGAGCACCTGCTTTTGCTAAAGCGTCAGTGCGGTCATTAAAGTCTTTGTCTTTACCAGGCAGCTTGGAATGACCTTTCACCTTCTTCCAGTACACTGTCACATTGTGTGTGGTCGTGATGTTGTCACATGCTTGAAACAGGTGTTGGTGTTTCACAGGTTTGTTGTTAGCTGTCTTGAACCCATTTTGTTGCCAGGTTGGGAGATGGCACACAAAACTGAGTCTGGTATAATTAGAGTCTGTGCAAATGAGAAGTTCTTTGACGCCATGGGCCGATGCGATTTGCAAAGTGATGAGGACGGCGGCCACTTCGGCGTACTGGGACGACTGAGGGCCTAGTTGGAAACTTTGCGGGGGACACGGCTGGTCGTTGACAAAAAGAACTCCTGCACCTGCTTGCAGGGTGCCCTGATGGTTGTAGGAGCACCCATCGACGTAAGCTGTGGTCATGCCTTGACACGCATTCTCATCAAAGTACCTGTGGCAGGTCAGTGGGGGCTGTGTGGGCTCAGGTGTGTCCACCATAGCAGCAGGCGAGTTATCAGAGCAGTTTTGGCAGGCTGCCAGGCCATCGCCCAGCGCAGACTTGTGTTTCTGTGCATAGCGAGCCTCAACATTTCTTCCTTGAAGAGCCATTAACCAGGTGGCGATGCGTGAGTTGGTCACCACGCCATCACGGATGCGTTGGCTGTTGAGGAACATAACAGGCTGGTGGCAAGTCTCTATGATAACTTTCTGGGCACCAATGTAGTTGGAAAAACGCTGGATGGCCCACACGGTGCAGAGCAGAGCTTTTTCACAGTCTGAGAATTTGCATTCTGGTGGAAGAAGTGTCTTACTGGCATATGCGACCACCTTCTTGTCTTGGTCATGGCGTTGGTAAAGGCCAGCACTTAGACATTGGGCAGAGAACCCAGCCTCCAGGAAGAATTCCTTTTGCGGATCGGGGTAGGCGAGGCATGGGGCTGAGCACAAATGTCTTTTCAGTTCGGTCATAGCATGTTCGTGAGCTGTAGACCAGATGAAAGGGGTGTCTTTTTTCAGCAAAGCTGTTAGAGGTCTGGCAATGTCTGAGTAATGTTCAATGAACTGCCGGGAATAATTGCATACCCCCAGAAAGCTTCTCAGCTCCGAGACGTTGGTGGGAGGCTTGATGGTTTGGACGGCCTGAATCCGACTGGATTGTGGTTCGATGCCGTTTTTTCCAATCAGTAGACCGACGTAATTGACTTTAGTTTGACACCACTGACCTTTGTGCAGAGCTATTTTGGCTCCGGCGGTGGTTAGCTGGTTCAAAACATGGTCAATCTCGTTCAGGTGGTCGGCCACCGTTGTACTCTTCATAAGCACGTCATCGACGTAAATCAAGTTACCTCTCACTCTGGCGTCGGGGCAGGCTTTGTTCAGGAAGATGTTGAACTCAGCAGGTGAGTTGGCGTAACCAAACGGGCACCTGTTGAAGGTGAACTGTCTGTTGCCAAAAGTGAATGCCAGCTTGTGTTGGTCGTCCGGATGTACCGGAATGGTCCAGAACCCCGAGGCCACATCGAGGGTAGAAAAGATGTTAGCTCCTCTGATTCTGGGAATTTCCTGTTCAAGCTGGGTCATGGGCCATCTTGACAGTGGCACCTGTTTGTTTAATTGTCTATAGTCAATGGTTGGTCTCCATTTGCCGTTAGGTTTCAAAACGGGCCAGATGGGGGCACTATAAGTAGAGTTGCAGTGACGAATAACACCTTTTTCCATCATGGAGTCGATGATCTCTTGTACTGGCTCGTGTGAGGCTATGGGAATTTTGTACTGCTTGACAAATGTGGGAGGAGCCTCAGGGGGTGTGGGTATACGCACCGTGTGCAGGGTGGTGAGCCCGCAATCTAAAGAGTCTTGTGCAAAGGAGTCTTTGAACTTGTAAAGGACTTGTCGGAGGTTTTGACGGTCCGTGTCATTCTGGAGCGCGTTGGCGTTCTGTAGAATTTGCTGCACTTGAGTTTCAAAGCTGTCAGTAGTGTCAAGCGGTGCCGGTGCATCAGTCTCAGTGGCCTGCTGGTGGGAGACTGTGTACACAGAGAGATGTTGATCCTCTGTGAGCTCGGTTCTGCATACCTGTTCTTTTGGTATTGACATGACAGATGTGATAGCAATGAATTGAAAGGGTGCAGTGAGTAGTGTGTCGTGTGGGTGCCTTTCCGTCAGCAGCGCCTGTGGAATAGGCCCAATGACAGGTAACACAAGTTCAAAGTCATGAAAGTCTTGGCTGATTAGCCATCCCAGCCGAAAGGCTCTGGGAATGCAAATGTCAGTAGCTGTGCAGTTGTTGAACAGGATGTAGAGTACACGGGGAAAACACTTCAGTGAGTGGCGTTGCTTCAAGTGTGAGTCCGAGTTCCACACATTCAGGGGATGGCTGGAAGTAGCCCAGCGTGTGGTTGAGAGTTTGACCACAACGCAAGTTAAGTCGGACAGCGACCCCTTTGGTGTAAGCGGGTACTGCGGCTTCCTGTTCATTAATCAGGGTGCACACTTCAGGAATGGTTTGCCCTGACAGGAGATTATCATAGACAATGGGCTTGGGTGTTTGCAAAGTCAATGGGGCCCATATTACTTCATTCACAATGTCTATTTGAGCCCTTAGGCGTACCAACAGGTCTGCTCCTATGTAAACATCATGGGGTGGGTCCGGCAGGACCAGGAAGTAGTGTGTCAGACACCGGTGGTTCCATTTCAGATGCAAGGCGCATATCCCTTTTGCTGTTGTCATGGATAATGACTGAGAGTTCAGGGGAAAGCGGGTGCGTTTACTGGCGAATGGTAAGTCTGGTGTGCTTTCAATGATGGTATTGAAGAGTGACAGGCTGATGGCTGAGTTGTCAGCATGCAGGGCAAGGACAATGTCTGTTGTGGTGACATCTTGTAACTGCAGGCTGGACTTGACCTTGGGACAGTAGATGTCAGAGTTGAGGTTGGCTTTTGAAAGTGCAGAGTTTTGAACTTGAGCTGTGCTGGGAAGTTTGGGAAGTTCCCGGGAACTCTGGGGACTGACAGTCCGTCGCTGTGGCAGTCTCCGTGACCTCGTTGACCTCACTGTCTGGGTCATCAGACTGGTGTGGCTGGAGTGGCAGAGGTTCACGCACTTGAGCCCATACCTTTAATTGCTTGAAGTCCAGTAACGGCTCGAATCGATCCAGCAGATCTTTGCCAATGAGAAGTGGGTGATTGTTCATGGGAGACACATATATGGGATGTACCAGACTCATCGGGCCTATGGTCAGGTGAATGGGAGCGATGTTTCGTAGCTGAATGTCATTTTGGCTGTACGATTGCACATTCATCTCACAGGTGTGGGAATTGAGAGTTCGATTTTGTCTTCGGGCTTCAGATTTGAGTTTTTCAAACAGCTGAGCCGAAATCAGCGTGAGGTCGGAGCCTGTGTCAACCAGGGCTTCGAGTCGCATCTCTCGTTCCAGGGTGATGGTGAGATACAGCTTACGGGCCACTCCCTTTTCGATCAGATTACCCAGGAGCTTTGGTGTGTGGGTATCGATCGCTAGGCAGTGAGGGTGTGACTTGTGTTGCTCGTAGTGGGTGCAGATGAGCAAAACAGCACTGTCTGGTATGTTGGCAGGGACATGACAGCTGTCAGCTGTCAGTTTGGGGTCACATGTGCTGTCATTGAGTGGGACAACAGTGTGTGTCAGAGTCTTTTGACAGTAAACAGTTTCTTGAGGTTCTGTCAGCTGTTGGTTGGCACTGGAAGTGTCATTTTGTGGGGAAACAGTGGGTTCAAAAGTCTTTTGACAGTACACAGTTTCTTGAGGTTCTGTCAGCTGTTGATTGGCACTGAAAGTGTCATTTTGTGGGGAAACAGTGGGTTCAAAAGTCTGTGAGTGGTGAACTGTGTTCTGCAGTTCTGGGTCAGCAGGAGGAAAGAGGTTAGCAGTGTTGGTTTCGGGCCTTGGAGGTAGTCATGCAGAGTCCGGCTTCCGTTTGTCATCCTTCTGAGAATTCTTTTTCAGGAATTCTCTCAGCATGTCTAGAAGTTCAGCTGAGTCAGCTGCAGCGGGGTTGTTTCCTTTGGAGGTGGGCTCTGGCTTGAGCTTACCACCATGTCGTTGAGCGGGACTCTGTTGACGATTCTCAGGGCTTGCCGTTCTGGGGGAGGCTGGTTGGCGTTTCTTGGGTCGCCGGCTTTGATCCCAGGTGTTCTCACCTGGGTGGTGGTGAGCAGGCCTGGGCCGGTCACAGAATTCATCAACACGCTCTTGGCGTTGTCTGGTGTGACCCCCTCCACGACCACGCTGCCCTCTGCTGGCTTGAAACGGTCTTGACTCTCTGTTGGCAGACTTGTAGTTGTGCTGTTTGGCGCCCTCTAGTGGAAGTTCTGGAAAGGGCTGAGAGACAGCGTAAACAGTGGGAATTTTAGTCTTTTCAGAAGCAGTTTTCTGCTTAATATAAGCCTTGTGGGCTAAGTCACGGAGTTGCTGTGTGTTCATAGTCTTAGGGCATGCTAGCACACCCAGGTGATGGCTAATGGTTGGGTGCAAGTTTCTTAGGAACAAAGTTCTGAAATTAACATCTTCCTCCATGTGAGACTCATTCAGGGCTCCGAAGTAGGACTGTCTGAGTCTGTTGTAGTAGGCTTGCGGGGTTTCCAGCCTGGCTTGCTTGACGTCCAGTGCCTTGATGAACCCCTGGTCTGTGTCTGGATCAGAAAACTCACGGACCAGAGCTTGGCGTAGCTGTTTGTAGTCCATTTTGACAGTGTCTGGTTGTCGATCCAGGAAGCTCCGTACGTCACGGCTAGACGTAATCCGGAGGAGGTACAGTTTGTCCCAGTCTGTGACGTCGGGAATTGTTTGTAGATGAAACTCCACATCTTGCAAGTACAAATGAATGTCACTACCACCTGTTGGCTGTGGCGAGAACTGTGGAATGTTCCTTGCCAGCTTGTCAAGGTTCTTGGAGTAGGAGTTATGGGAAACAGCCCGTCCCGTCTGGGTGGGGACCTGACTGTTCCCAACGTCGCCCCCTTCAGCTTTTGGTGTGTGGCTGAAAGGTGGGGCGTGGCTGTGGAGGGGAGACGGAGTGTAGTGTGTGTCTCCCCCCGGCTCACCTTGAAGTTTGTATGAGTATGCGAGCTCTGTCTGGGCACTGTCAAGTTCATCTTTGAGGGACTGTCTTTGTTTCAAAAGTTCGGAAATTTCAGCTTTGGCAGTGTGTAAATGCTTTTCACACGCTCTGAATTTTGCGGTTCTGTCTCTTAGGGCAGTCTCTGCTCTTTCCAGAAGAGTAGCTCCACGCTGCACTTCATCATGCAGTTCAGCCGAGATGCGTTTTTCGGCGTCCACTTGCTCTTTGGTCTCTAGGCGCAGGTTTTCCATGGCCTCTTGAAGTCGCTGTAGATCCTGATGCTGATCGGCGCTGGGGTCGTCCTCCTCGTTGAGCTCCTCTTGTAGCTCCTCCAGACGACTTTGCACTTGGTCCTTTTGCCGACGAGCGTCCTCCAGCTGCAGTTTCAACTGTGCAGCTTCCTCCTTTAGCTTGACGTTGTCCTCCTGAAGAAGGATGTTGTCCTTCTCTGCAAGTTGGGCTTGGCTCAGGAGATTATGGGCCACGCTTCCGACGAGTCGGGACCACTCTTTAGAGCCATAGGGGGTGTGTGGGGTCGTGAGTCACGAGCAGGTCCAGGTCGTTGTCCAGCTGTTCTCTGGTGCGAATCGACAGGTCCGCTGCTTGGGGCAAATAGCTGGCTGTCATGGCTCGCAACCACGCGTCCAGGTCTCGCCAATGGGCTGCTGGGCTGCTGGGTGCGCGACATTATGGCTCACTGCAGGCGAGAGAAACACAAGAAACACACACACAGACAAGACCAATCGCACACTTGTAGGCAGGCTACTAGGTTATAGTACGGCGAGGCCGTCTATGGTAAATTTGGCTAACTGACTTTCAGACAGTTAGGAGGGGCCAATGCACGAATAGGCTAGGGCCCACAATAGAGTCGCCAGGCAGTAGTCTGGCTTAGCTGGTTGACTATTTAGTTCCTCAGGTCTCTTGGTGACTGAAAGGAAACAAAATCAACAGAACAAAACAAAACAGAACAAAATCTCAGTGCACTAAAAAGAACCTAAACTTGGTTGGTCTGTTCTAAAGGGTGGCAACTAGTGTCACAGTGGGTGTTATTGGATTTAAAGGGGCCTTCAGCTACACTTCTCTGTTAGAGATGGTGATAGGGGTGTCAGGTTCGCAGCTTTTGGGGCAGGAAACCTAAGAGGGGTGTATCGTAGGGAGAAAGAGTGAAATAGACACTTAAAATATGCTACGGGAGAATACCTAGTATTCGGGAGCTTATAATAAATGGGTGTATTTTACTCAATGTCAGTTTACCTGTGGGAGTTTGAGGTCACACCAGTCGGCCTCCGGAGCGAGTCAACCTTTTCCAGTACCTCCAGACACTCCTCCGCAGTGAGCCCCGGATCTTTTTCGTTACTCTATTTCCCCTGCTGCGCCCTCTCAAACAAAAGACTCTGCCTTGAAGCCCCCGGCGCCTCTGAGGTATCGGCCAGCCTTATGCAACAAAACTTGGGTGTCTTTCCGAACCCTCCAGCGAAGCCGGAGTGGCCCCTTTGGGCCCCGGATGGATTAACTCCCAAGATTGAAACGGTTTGGCTTGACTGACCCTTCAGAGTTGTGGGTTCAAGGTTAGCTCTTGCGTGCCGCAGCAGTAGGTTAGAGATTGAAAGGACTCGCGAGTCCCACCACGGCCGAAATGCTGTTAGCACCAGTCAGGAATCACACTCACGGAGATCGGCCCGGCTCCCTCGCTTCACCACAGATACTGGGATCGTACCTATGAACATACACAGGAGAGATAATAAGCTTCAAGGCTAAAAGGGTTTTTTTTTTTCTGCTTGACCAGACTGAGAAATTTCTGCGGGGGAAATAACTAGAAATGGACTAAACAAAGAAAACACTTAGATTTTAAAATTAATTTGAGAAAATTAATCTAACCTGAAAAGAAACAATAACAGGGGTAAAATCAACAAACAAAAATTGAAACTTAGCCTGACCCAAATTGGACAATAACCGAGGTCGTTGAAACAAGGAGTGGTCGGCTTTAGGCTGCGGTGGTGGACTGCGGGGGCCACTAAGGGTTACTTCTCTTCTCCAGTGGTTCACCTAGTTTGTTTAACACAATTGAACAACTGGTTTAAATCAAAACTAAGTAAGCCTGGGAAATTTCACAGAAATTATATTGGTTTTATAATATTCCTTAAGGAAATGATTATAAAATCCTGAAAGGGAAGAGGTATAGGTTGGATTAACACAGCATGGAGTTGATAGAAGGCTGATAGCCAGAGTGGAGAATGATGTCAACACCAGGGGGCGCTTCTCTTTCAGGTGGGCTTTTGACGGACTGGGGAGGGGTCACCTTTCCTGTCTTTCACCTCAAGTCTAAATGCACTTGGAGAAAACAAACAAACAAACCAAAACAAAACCAACCAAAACAGTGAAATTAAAAAAAAAAAAATATTTCAAAAGAGTTATAATAGTTTCAGCCAATAATCATCACAAACTGGAGTTATTAGAAGTTATTAGCTGAGACACACAGACTCAGAAGGTTCAAAGATGAGATTGCAAAGAGAAAGTTCTGAGAAAATGTTTGGCTTGAGGGGTTTATGGCTGAAATTTAATTCACTTTGCTGAAATAAACTCACATAAACTGCCTCAATCCAAAACAGGAAAGTTTATTTTTCGAAATAAACAGCTTTAAGTTCGAATCTGTATTTAAACAGTTCATTCATTAAACCTCTAAGTTTAATTTGGAGGAGCAAAATTGTCTTAACCTCTATCGTCCACGCGGTGGCGCAATTTCGCTAACAGTTAGAAACTGTTGTTAGAGTTTCAAAGGAAAAACTGATTAGCTTGCACTTGCGAGTCACCTCCACGCGATGGCGCCCTTCTGCTCACAGAATGACGTCACCGACTAGTGGGATCAAAGTTTCAGAAGACAATAATTTGAAAGCATGCACTTCACTGTTTCAACCACGCGATGGCGCAGTTCTGCTCACAGAATTACGTCACAGACACGTGGGGTTAAAGTTCGGAGAGAGATGCTATAAACTTGCATGAGCTGTTTTATGCCACGCGATGGCGCGCTCGAGCTCTGTACACGGTTTACAATAGTATCTGCCTTTTCACCAAAACAATTTACAGCGTGCATAAATTACAAGCATTTACTGGTTTTCTTCACAGTCAAATCAATACGAGGAGTTCCTATTTACCCTAGAAAACACCACGATCGTCCTTTTGCGCGTATTGCCGCACGGACACAACGGAAAACGAAATAAGAGCTTATCACGGGTAGCTAGTCCGTACGCAATCACTCGAGTCCACGTTCGCTAGCTTATAGTGCCTTTACAGAAGGACTCTCGCTTCTGAAGGTCTTATCTTTACCGGTTTAAACGTTTACTAAGAAGATTTCGTCGTTCTTAAAAACGTAATTAAACAGTATAAAAAGTGTGCACAGTTGTGTCAGAGTTTTTTTTCTGCACATTTAACTGGACAGTTTTTAATACTGTAACACACAGGAGGGCTGGGGAGAATGTTTTTAGATTCTCTGCCAGTCGTGCTGCGTTTCGCAAGCTTCTGCTTGGTGTCGACGTAATACACAATTCAACGGTTGTACAGTTATTAATATTCACAAATCACATCTGAATACAATATGCATATGAATCCATAACTGAAATTTGAAAATTGCCAGCGTTCGATCGCCATTAACTGTAGCAATACTGACTTTGAGTATAAATTGGGGAAATTAGCACTCAAATGGGAAATTAAATAATCATGGTTTTGATTAATATTATTTGCATACGCGCTAAAATGGTTCTAAATATGGGCTTGTACCGCCTTGAACCGATATGAATATGCATCCGATTTACTCGTGATACTAATTCATACAGGAAAGGGGAATGATTTTAATCAGTCGTACTTGGAATTACGATTTTAACCACTAATGCGTAAGTTATACATAATAATATTTACCTCGACACTTCGATCCGTTTAGCTCTTGGCAAGTACAATCACATCCATCTGGCCATAATGGATACAATTTACTCTTCAAGAGATCAGATCGGAAATATTTAAACTATGCAATGTTTAAAAGTATGGTAGAGCGTTTTTAACAAGGTAGCATAGAAAATCTAATTTTCAGGGATTTCAGATTATGGATTCATAAAACACAACTTCAGACGAAGATTACAATGAAGTTTAATAAAAGACAATTTAAAAGTACGTAGGTTACACGATCAAGAGTATAACAATATGCATAAACAAAACAAATGATTATAAAACGATTAAGTAGCGTGTATATATAATAACACTAGATTCCCCAAGAGATGGAGAGAGGAGAGCGAGAGAGAGAGAGAGAGAGAGAGAGAGAGAGAGAGAGAGAGAGAGAGAGTGAGGTATGAGAGAGAGAGAGTACACAGTTTAAGGAATACTTTCAATAATCAAAAGACCGGAGGATTTCTCAGACAACCTTAACTAGCTTTGTTTCAAGATCAGATTCAGACTTAGCCTACTGTGTTGTCGTTGGAAGGTCGTCTTGTGCGTGAGCTGTTTCTTTGGAATCTCGCGGGCTTCCGGGTTGCGTGCGTACGTGGTTGTTTGACGCAGGGTGGAGGCGCTAAGCTTTCGTTCGTTAAAACACTGGATCACGGAAGTAGCTTTAAACTTGTATAAAAATAAAGACTTAGTCGTAGAAGCGGAAAGTAAACGGAGAGCAAAGCTCTCTGAAGCTAAGTTAAAGCTAAGAGTTAGACAGACTAGCTGTTTAGACTAGAA